>JAOXJP010214987.1:0-11810 GCA_025762735.1 Platanus orientalis
TCCAATGTGTCTGACATCCTACTATGTTACCTGAGGACCACCTATCTCATCTCATGAGATCAAATAATTACCCATAAAAAGAAACAAATTTATGTGATGACAGAATATTAATTAAATTATTAATTAATCATTTATGTGAATGGCTTTGTTAGGACAAATATTTCAAACACAAGGAATAATGCCCATAGCATGGAGAAGAAAAAAAGAAAGAAAGAAAGAAAAGATGTTAAAAACAAGGCTTTGGGATAAGTTCCATAGGTTTTTGGACCAATCATGAGATTAGGAATGGTCAGGGGCCCTTTAGGACCGGTCAGGCAGAAACCCCCTCCAAAGGTAGGTGTTAGGACTGGTCAAAGCCTCAGGAAGGACTGGTTAGGATGGAGCCTATACGTAGTGTGGCACAAAAAGCGAGACCGATCATGAATATGCAAAACTGGTCCCAACAGAATGCTTCCATGCAAGTGGGTGCCAGGACCGGTCTTGAGCAGAATTTTTTTTTTAGGTTTAAAAAATCCTCTTTAATGGCTCTTTTTTTTACTGTTTTAAAAGAGCCCCAATGTTTGGAACAACACCTATTCTTGAACACATAGTCAAATCCTTATGAGAAAAAGCCAAAAGAGAGCCAAAAATCCTATGAGGTAAATTTTCTTGGTCTATGACCTTTAGAGCTTTCCACTGCAGTTAAATTAGTTCAAGGTCTTGAGAGAGCTTCCCAAACCTTTTAGTTAGATTCCTTGGAAGTAAAAAAGTAGGTTTTACATAGTCAAATTAGCCTACACAAGAGGCAACATGAACTAATAAGATTATCTACATCTTCACCAAATTATAGCCTTCACTAGAGCCACCGGAGGTAGATTCTCATCACACTTGTCGAAGTTAAGTGAAGCGCAGTCCATCGGAGTCACTAGATAGAGTGTGCCTACTGGAGACACTAGAAGTGCATCTACAAGGTAGAGGATTCCATGGATACTTGTAGGTAAATTTTAGGTTTTATATTTTTCTTGTAATAGGTGGTTAAAACTATTAATAAAAACATAAAGGCTCGAGGTAGGCCGGTTGAGAGTGGACATATGCCCAGAGTGCCGAACCATTGTAAACATCGTGTTCTTTGTGTGGTGTTTATTCTTTATTTTGTCTTATGTATTATTCTTAATTTGGTTTTGCAAATTGACCAACACATAGACCAACACATAGTACAAGTGATGCTAGCTAAAGTTAAGTTAATTAATTAAGTTAATTAACCTTAGGGAATTTATCAACCCATCTCCTGCTTTGTTATAGGTCACACTATAATGCATGATAGAGAGTAGTGGTCTATGATAAATTCATAGTGTGATTGATTTACTTATGAATATTTTTGTTGCATTTTTAATTAATCTAAAAGTAAATCAAAGAAGGGATCTAAGAGTTTAAAGTGAATAAATAATTTTAAAATAAGTCTAGTGATCTTATTCACCCCCTTTAAGATCTTTGGATCACCGTTTTGGGAATTTTAATTGGTATTACAACATACCTTGGTTTTTCACCACTGTGCTGGCAGCAAAATCAGCATTGGAGAATGTTTCAAGTTTTAAATAACTAGGTTGAAAAACTAATCCTTTGTGAATGGACCCTTTAATATAGTTAAGAATTATTTTAATGGCAATCCAATGTATGGTGGTTGGTTGATACATATATTGGCACACTTGATTAACTGCAAACACTAAATCCGGTCTTATTAATGTGATATTGCAAAGCTCAAACAGTACTATGGTATTTAGTGGGATTATCAAGGGAATCACCATCAAATGGACCCATCTTTTTACTACTTGCAGCTAGAGAGGTATATGGTTTTGCATCCTCCATATTAAGACATTTTAGTAAATCAGTTGCATACTTGGTTTATGTGAGATAGAGGCCTTCCGGTAAAATGAGCTTCAAGACTAAAAAAATAATGTAAGAAGCCCAAGTTCTTCATGGAAAAATGATCGCTAACAACAATAATAACTAAATAAGTTGTGAAATTTGAGTAACATTATTGGCAGTTACAAGGATATCATCAACATACACTAAGAGGATAATAAGCACTCCGTTTTGATGGTAAACAAATAAGGAGTAATCAACCTTAGATTCACTAAAAACAAGATCTTTAAGATAATTCGAGAAGCACTAATATCAAATACGAGGGGCTCATTTTAAGACATAAATTGACTTCCGAAGTTGACACATGTGATGCAGAAAATTTGGATCTTCAAAACCTTTTGGTTGACACATATAGACTTCATGGAGAAAACTGTGAAGAAATGCATTTTGAACATCAAATTAACGAATAAGCCACTATTTATGGATAACTAATGCAAGCATAGTGAAAATTGTAGTATGTTTCACAACTGGGCTGAAAGTCTGTGTAGTCAAGGCCTTCTTGTTGGTGAAAACCATTGGCAATAAGCCGAGCTTTATACCATTCAATTAACTCATCAGAATTCCACTTTAGTTTGAAGACACATATATTTTCTAACACATGCATAGTGGACTTAAGAGGTACAAGAGTCCATGTTCCAGCCTTTTGTAAGGCATTAAACTCAATGCACATCACCATTCTCCATTCATGATGTTTAATAGCTTGACTATAACAAGTTGGCTCAAGAAAATGATGATAATTGGTTACAATAAAAGCATAACGTGGATTTGGTTTGCATCAACATATTTTTTGTTTAGGTCACCATTAGATTAGATGATGAACAATGTGATCATGGCCCAAGTTGAGGTGGTGCTTAAGAAGGTATAAAAGAGGGGGACTCAAGTGTTGTTGGAATAAGTACAGTTGTAGGAGAGGAATCAGACAAGAGAAAATTAGGATGGATAATAGGATTTAGAGGAGATGTGGTAGGAGGAATGAATGGAGGCATAGAGATTGTGGTAGAAGAGGGATTTGGAGAATGACATGAACTAATAGTTAGAAGAGATGTGGGGTAAGATAGTGAATGGTGATGTGGTGGGGTAAATATGAGTAGTGGTGAAAAGCTTTCCGTAGGTTTTAGTAAAGTGGGAGAAACTTGTAAAAACTCAGAAGAAAAGTTTGACTCATTAAAAATAACATGACCTGATAGATTAACACACCCATTTTCCATATCAAGACAACGATATCCTTGATGATTAAGTGAATATCCTAAAAATATACAATGTTTGGACCAAAACTTGAATTTATTTTTGTTATATGGTTGTAGATAAAGAAAAAATGAACACCCAAACACACGTAGTGTTGAATAAGATGGAGATTTATAAAAAAAAAATCATATGGAGAAACATAATTAAGTTGCTTAGAAGGAAGATGATTAATTAAATAAACACATGTATTAAATACTTCAATCCAAAATTGAGGTGGTATACCTGCTTGAGTAAATAATGTGAGTCCCATATCGACAATATGATAATGTTTTTGTTTGGAAACACCATTTTTCTTAGGCATGTGCAGACATGATATGCGATTAGAAATTCCATGTTCGCTAAGAAAATATTGAAATTGAGTACTGAGGTACTCACTACCACCATAAGTTTGAAGAGAGTTAATCTTACATGAAATAAAATTCTCAACATTTGTTTTGAATTTATTAAAATAATTAAAAACGTTATGCTTAAATCTCATTAAAAAAATCCATGTATATCTGGAATAGTCGTCAACGAAAACCACAAAGTACTTAGAACCTATTATGGAAGAATGTGGAGATGTCCAGATATCTTAGTGAATTAATTGTAATGGCAAAGAAGAAAAAAATTTTAATAAAGAGAAAGGTAACTGAGTGCTCTTCCCTAAAGGATAGGAATTACAAAATTTGTATTAGAAACTATTCCAACTACAAGCAAAGATCTAAATTAACTAGATGTTGCAAAATAGAAAACATAGGGTGACCCAAACATTGATGCCAAATGGGTGAGACAACTCATTCACAAATGAAAGAAAGATCCTTTTATTTGAAAGACCATAAGGAAGTCGGAGAGGATACAACCCATTCTCACTCTTGTCGTGGAAAAACATCTTCCCCATTTGTGTATCCTTGATAGAAAAATCATTAGTATAAAAAATAAAATAACAATCACTATCTCGAGAGAACTGATGCACAAAAAACAAATTTGTGGAAACAAGACAATGTAAAACATTATTAAGGAAAAAATTGAAGGAATTATGATGAAAGATAGTGGAACCAATATGATTGATGGATAAACCAGAACTATTTCCAACGACAACTTGGTTCATACCATGATATTCATCCTGCACCGATAAGTTTGAGAGATTGGATGTAATGTGTGTAGAAGCACCACTATCAGTAAACCACGTTTGATCGCCTATTGGAGTATTGGTTGCTACAACCATGGCCACCAATTTCTTTGTAGGAACTCAAACCTCATATGAATGATTGATTCAATGATAATAATTAATGGAAGAATGTCCTAAATGGTCACAAATCTAGTATTTTGTACAAGCTTGATTGGAAAATTGATGTGAAGTAGATGAAAATTCCGTGAGGATCCTTTTTGAGTTGAAGAATATGGCCAATTTGATGGCTGATGCATGGACATGATAGTTTTCCCATGTTGAGAATACTTATTTTGATTCATGTAAAGTGTCATCATGGTTTGATATGTTAGAAGACCATTTTGTTCTTCAAGTCTTGTTTCAACACTTAGTGGTAGTCCTATGAGATCATCAAGAGATATTGGAGTATCCTTTGCTTGAGCCGAGTTGACCATTGATTCAAAGGCACGTCCAACTCCATTCATAATCAAAGTGATGAGATCATCATCATTAGCTAGTTTGTAGGCAAGAGCTATGTTATTTGGAATATTATTTATTTTATCAATGTAATCTGAGATCAACAAATTACTTTGTTTTGTGGTTTGAAATTGATATTTTAGTTGCAAAATGCAAGTTTAGGACTATGATGCATAACGTTTCTCAAGAGAGACCCAAATGTCATGTGATATGGAAAGATGATCTACATTATATGGTACACTTAGGGTAATGGTAGCATTAATACAACTAATCAAACATTGATCCTGCTATTTCCATTCAAGAAATTGTGGATTAATTGTAGTATTGCTACCATCTACAACTAGGAATTTTGCAAGACATGGATTCGTTCCATCAACATTGCCAATCAACTTGTTCCCTTTGAGATACGGAAGAACCTTGGTAAGCCACAACATGTAATTGGTTCGATCAAGTTGAATCATAACCACATGAAAGATGTTATGGAAAGAAGAAGATCCAGATGCCATTGAAGGGAAAAAAGAACAACAAGAAGTGTCGTTAGACAATTAGCTTTGATACCATGAAATAAATTTGATTTTCCTTAACTTTATCAATTGATGTACATGTGTTTATATATAATTTACATATCACAAATTTTAGGAATTAAAAATTTAAAAAAAAATTCAAATTTGAGTATTAATGGAACGTTGCAACTGTGATAGAATCATGGGTAAAGAAAATCTTGGAAGTCCAACAAACTTGACTGCAGTCAACCTGGTTTGATGCATGCTAGTTTTAAAGAGCTAGTATAACCAATTGTTGAGTCAAGTTTATCAAGATATATACCTAAAAGAGTTAAAATCACTACTTTTCTTTTTTGGGGTATGTATATGTTTCTTGAAGCCACAAATAAAAGACAGTCTCAACTGGGGGCTAATTTCTTTCTTCATTATGTATTTTTTTTGTATATGAGCATGCATGTATTCCTATTTTTTAATTTAATTTAATTTTTTTGGATATCTCTTTAGCATTGTCTCTCTAAAGTTGCTAATAGTTGTACATAATTTTGGTTTTAATTAATATACACTGGTTGTCCCCTAACCCTGAGCTTACGAGTCCATATCTCCTCCTATCCGCTAAAGACTTGATAATGTCTTGCTTATTTTGAAGTGTGACACAAGACAAAATTTTTAAAACATGAAGTAGGTCATTCATGTGTTTTAATTTTTTGGCCACACATCACACTCTAGAATAGGCAAGATGTTAACAAAACTTTAAGTGGACAAGAGAAGATCCTGAGTGGGAGCTCACCCACAAAAAGAAAAATAATTTAAAGGATTGAAATGAATGTGCTAAGGCTACAATTTACATCCACTAACAACCAAGCTTTAAAAAAATAATAAAAATTAGCAATAGATTGAAATGAATGTGCTAAGGCTGCAATTTATGTCCACTAACAATCAAGCTTGAAAATAAAAAATTAGCCCTACCATTTGAAACTGTAATAACATTTTTCTCAGTAAAAGTGTAACACCCCACAATGCTCATGAAGGAAAAAATGTAATTAAGCATGTGTAAAGGTAAAATTGTCTTTAAATATTTTTAGTAATTCATTTGAGGTATTTAGGACCCAATAGATTGGATTAGAAGTGAAGAAAACAAAGTTTAAGTCTTGAACTTATCAAATTCTAAAGTTGTCTCAAGTGCATTATTGGGATAACTTAATAAGCTAACCTGTACCAATCCCGAGACAATTTGAGTATAATCCATACATCATTAGAAAGCTCTAGGAATATATTTTTCAATGCCTTAAGCAGTGCATAAATTGAAGTTTTCTACAAAAAGTTATGCTATCTTTTGCAAATGATCAGTGCTAAACTTTATGATAATTTCATCCATGATCAATCATGGATCTCCTGATCAATCAAGAGCATGATCTATCACAGATCTCCTGATCGATTAGGAGTGTGATTGATCACAAGATTCGTGATTGATTAAGAGTGTGATCGATCACGACTCAAAAATCGAGAAAGAAATCAACATGTCCAGAAATGTTGTGGCATAACCTGATTTGATTCTCACATATATGAATCTTAACTGTGATAAATTAAAACCCAAAGTTAGGTTATTCTAACCCTAAAACATTAAAAAAGATGTTAAGGACAAAAGAAAAGAGGTTTTGGGAGGCTTGGGAAGAGAATAAGAATCTTCTTCTCCAAGGAGTAAGGTAAGCTCCAGATCTTAGATCTAGTTCATTATAGTATTGTTTTTTAGTTTTCCATCATAGATCTATATAGTTTATTAGTTTCTAATCATGGATTTAGGGTTTAACCTTAGGAAGTGAAGGAAACACCAAAGGAAAAAATGTTTTCTTTCTTGAGAATCTTTTAAAAGCAAAAAAGGAGAAACTTGATTAAGTAGTTATACAGTGCTTACATGATTTTCTTTGTCCTTTAGATTCCTAGATATTTTGTATGGTTTGTATAGAGGTTTTCCTTATATGATTGAGAAGCTCTTTGTTAGGATCCTTGAAATTCTTACTTATTATGTGATTTGTGATGAGATCTTGCTATATTATGCTAGGATTTTAGAAATCCCTAATTTAATTTCTAAAGGAAAATGATTTTATAAGATATGTATATGTGACTCTTATGATATTGGATTTCATGAGTTTTGAAAGCTTATAAACTAAAGATTCTATGAGTCTATAGTCTCTATGATAATTATTTATGCATGAAAAAATTGATTTGTCATGAAAAACATGAATACTTGAATTGTAGGTAAACATTACTTAACATACAAGTATAAGAATGAAGAAAGTATAGAGTACATATGTAAAAAATGATTATGATGCATGTTGACTCATAATATAATGATAATAACTAAGGGTAGCTTATAATTTGTTTAGGTATTGTTATATAATGATTCAATTGAGTTATTAATTGAAATTGTGGATGATTAGAAAGTTTGCGTAATAGGATTATTACTGGAACTCTTGTTCATATTAGGTGTATTGATTATATAATGTTTGAAAACATAATAATATATAAAATTTCATGATCTCTTATTGAATAAGTTAAATAATGATTTGTTGATGTTGTATATGTTTAAAATTATGCTATCAAGTATATGGTATAAAGTTGAATGTCTTTTAGAAGATGTTAGTAAATATCTCTATTGATGGATTACTTTTTTATAATTATGTTAGTAAATGCATCATGTGATAATACATGCTTCTTGTATTAGATGAAATAATATACTATATAAAGATAAGATAAAGTAAAACGACTATGAATAAATGAAATGAATAAAGGATTAAGGAAAAAAAAATAAAAAAAAGACAAGAAAAAAGAATAAATACAAGTGTTAAGTTAGTGTAAGAACCCACCTAGGAGAGTAAAATGATGATTAGAAAGTAATGATAAGTAAAAGTGACTAAGGTATAAAAAAATAAATGTGATGGTCTTCCCATTTTAGATATGATTCAATGATGAAATATGATGATCTTCTAATTGAAGATACAATTCAATGGTGAAGTATGATGATGCATAAAAAAAAAAAGAAATATATGATGATCTTTTTATTAATAATACAACTCAATGGCTAAGTATGACAACCCTCCCATAGGGATATAATTCAATGGTATGATGTAAAAGATGACCCTCCTACTGGGGTATAATGCAATGGTATGATGACCCTTCCATTAGGGTATAATGCAATGGTATGATGATCCTCTCATTGAGGTATAATGCAATGGTATGATGACCCTTATGATTAGGGGTAACACAATATATCAAAATGTAGGAAAATATAATTAAGTGAACTAAGATGCAATTGTAAGAAAGTTGATGATAAGTGAAAGAGAAATGAACGATGTTGAATGAGTAATATGGTAAGTGAAAGAAATGATAATATAAATGATAAGTACTAAGGTAGTGATATATTTGTTGAATATAGAAGTAGAATGTTATATATCTCATTATAATTTTTTTTTTTTTTTATGATTTTCAATTCCTTAGGAATGTTGCATGCTATCATGAAATGAGTTGTATATGCATATTTATGTTAGAAGTGTATATATTATGCATAAAAAGTGTTAGGGAATGACTATAATGAAATGCATTAAATATCATGTTTGAATTGCCTAATAAGTGTTGCCATGAAATGCATTACATACCTTATTATGTAAACAATAGCGAATGTTTAGAATGAGTAGAACCATTTAAATGCAATGCTTAGATTTCATATGACATGCCATGATGATAGGTAAGATAGATTTGTGATGTATAGTAGCTAATGAATGTACACTTGCATATGATTACATGTTGAAAACTGTTATGCATTTTATATAAAAGTATGTTAAGTATTTTATATCAAAAAGTTTTATGTTTTGCCTATCCGGTTCCATTATAGGTTTTATATACCCACTTACGAGCCGTGAAACTCACTCTTCCACTTCATTTTTTAGGTGGAACATAGTATAGGTATGATACTTGGAGCACCTAGAGTTGAAGGAAAGCTTGCGATCGAATGATTTTTCTATTGATAGATTTTAGCTGTATTTTTAATTACATTTCCTTTGTATTTGGAACTTCATTGGTTATATTGATTTAAGTACTGGATACATTGATATTATGAATCATTTGTTTCTTTTATAGAGTATAGTTTAGTGGATTTTTGCTCCCATGGATATTGGGAGTTTAGTTACATGGATCTTAGTTAGTTTATGTTTTTAATTCTACTAAACTTTGAGTTTTAAGTTTTTAGCATGATATTATCTTTATTTTGTTGTGTGAGTGATATGTTTAAGATTTTAAGGTTAAGGTAAATGCGAAAAATTTATAATGAATGAAATATCGATTTGATTAATATCGACTCGGATTTATGCTTAAAAATAAGGTTATAAAATTTGGGGTCATTACAAGAAGATGGTTTTTTATTTTTATTTTTATGAACGTAAACTTAATAAAAACTAACATTTTGTAATAAAAAAAGGTATAAAGAATTATGGTGAAGGTAGAAACACTTTTCTGCTAAGTGAGGGATTCATGAGGAGAAAAATAAATAGAAAATCCCAAAGTTTGAACAAAAAGAAAATGTAACATCCAATTTCTCAATATTTACTATATATCATATTAGTAGCCTTACATTTGAAACAAAAAATTGGTGAAACTTCAATAGATAAAACTATGCAATAGGTAAAACATTGCTTTAGCCATTGCAATGCGAGCCTAATTGTGTACATTTTCACATGCATATATCAAAATTGATAATATTTATTATATATCAGCAAACTCAAGTAAGGTCAGGTTTACTGGAAACGGTTTTGAAAACACTCAAATTTTCTATGCAAAATTTGATTAGGTGGCTATATTTGAGCCAAAATAAAAGTGGGACCCACTTGTCATTTGATGTGGGTCCACATGGGTTTATATTCACCTCAATGAGGAGAAAAACACCGTATGATTGGATGCTTAAAACCGTCAATGGGTGAATGAGAAATTGTCTCCAAAAGTGCCTAGTTGATCACTGTAAAACTGGTAAAAATGTGAAATTTGAATAGTCCCACATGGACTAGCCTAGAAATTTTTGTGTGTTCATATACACTAATGTTGAACATAAGTTTGGGCTCCAAGAGGCACCATTGTTTTGTGGATGGGGGAGGACCTAGCCAACATGGGCCGAGCCTATATTTAAACACACACACGCACACCGAATTGAACCAGGTTAGGTCAGGTTGGGTTTACAACTATGCCCTTGGAGACTGTTGGACCAAATAGACACACATGTGGTTATTAAATCACACCTATTGACACATGTCCATTCCTTACGAACATGTAGGTATCTCTTAAATCATTACCTTTCACACATGTCTGTTCCGTACGGATGTGTAGGTGGCTGCTAGATTGCAACTATTGGTCATTTGTGACTACTTGGAATCAAAGGTTGTGTCTCTAGACCTATTCCGAACAGACACAAAAAATCTATAAATAAGAGGTTCCTCCATCATTTCATTCATTCAATTTTCGGTCAAGCTAGTAGTGTAATAGTGCATCTATGTTAGTGTTAGTGTAAGAGAGAGAGGTATTGCCCAAGTTGGTTCGCCAGACACACAGATTGTAGTGTTGCTTCTATGTGTAAGATCATTGTATCTTGGGAGGCAGATGTCCGAATTGATCGTTAGCACCAGTGTGAGGGACGAATTTGTCTTAAGGACATAGTGTTAAACACTAGCCTTGATCTAGTTAAGTGAAGGTTTAATCATCTGAATCTACTAGGTAGTTTCATTTATTTGATTTAAGTATTTTCATATTTTATTGTGTCGTGCACATATATAAAATATTGAAATAACAATACTAAGATAACAATCTTAAGAAAAATTTGGTTATTTCATTATTCTTTGTGCATTCTTTTTATATCTTTTCCTCCTTAATCTCAATTAAGCTTCTGTTTATATTTATATAACATAAATGACAACCAGTAATACAAGTACAGTTGTACCCCTCTCTATGGTGCCAGTCATTACTCCCGTTCCGAGTAACCATGGAGAAAAGCCTAAGAAATTCAACGGTATTGACTTTAAGAGGTGGCAATAGAAGATACTATTTTACCTCACAACATTTAATTTGGCCAAGTTTTTCTCTATGAAGATGCACCCACTCTCAAAGAGAATGAATCTGACAAGCAGGTTGTGGCTGCGGTGGACACATGGAAATATGCTGACTTTCTTTGTAAGAACTACGTTTTGAATGGATTGGACAACAAATTATACAATGTGTATAGTCTAATTAAGCCTGCAAAGGAGTTATGAGACTCCTTGGATAAGAAATATAAAGTGGAAGATGCTGGAATAAAGAAATACATTCTGGGCAAATTCCTTGAATATAAGATGGTGGACTCGAAATCTGTTATGAGTTAAGTGCAAGACCTTTTACTAATCCTACATGAAATTCATACTGAAGACAAATTGTCTGTAAGTGATTATTTCTAGGTGGTAACAATAATTAAAAAATTACTGCCATCTTGGAGAGATTTCATAAATTTCTTGAAGCACAAGCGTAAGGAAATGCACCTTGAAGAC
>JAOXJP010214998.1:0-11810 GCA_025762735.1 Platanus orientalis
CTTCCTTTCTTAGCATATTCTTTATTTGAAAGGAGAACTCAAGCGATCACAATGTGGGCCCACTTCTAAGCCACATAAATCACTTAATACAAGGAATTTACCATCAGATCTGGTGAAAATAATCTTCCACACCTGGCGGCAGTGCAAGAACTACTATTTTGTGCTGAAATTTTATTGAACAAAGAAGAAAAGGGGTAGCCACAACTGGACTTTTTGAAGCCGACAGCATACAAAGAAGAATCATTTGGCTGCATCTTTAAGCCTTGTTTGCTCTAGTTCAGATTTCACATGACTGTCCTCCTCATCCTGGCTGATCTGGAACAGCTTCACTAGCTGTGTGATGAATCAAGATTAAAGAAGCGGCACGCAAGATGCTTGCAGCATTAATAGTGGGAGTGTTCTCTGCATTTTCCTGTGCTTGAAGTACACCTATATCTGTATGAATCAACAGCAGTTTGAACTTCGAAGAGGGTTTTGACCTTGAACAATTGGACCAAAACATGGAGGGTCCATGGATATAGTTGCGGCCGAACTGAAGCAGAACGGACACCTACTTTGAAGTGTCTCCAAAGCTCTCTTTTAGAGGTGTTGAATAGAGTTTATTTGCTCCAGGTTGTCTCGTCTTCTCCTACACAGAATCACAGCTTGTCAAGCATGCTGGAATCCCAACTTGTCCATACATAGACAAGTTAGTTCCCTCCCAGATGTTTTACGGTTCTTGAATCCATAACCTGAACTTCTTCAACCTCTTAAAATTAATACATAATCTGCTGTTAGCCTTTAGAAACAGTCCCATTTGACCCAATTAGTCTCTTACAACAGTTCCGATGTCATTTTAGCCTAAGTACTGTAAACCTCCACATTAGCCTTGTTTTACAATACATGTATTGCTTGAAAAGAATGTTAATTCTAAACATTAATGTGGCTGAATTCATTATCTATTTCTACACATCCTATACTGTCAGTGAGAGTATGGAAGATTTAGGAGAGTTTAAGATGTGGCTGAAATCTTGTTCTAAAGCAAATGCCAAGAAAGAATTAGAATTTGTCTTTGCAAATATTGAGGAGTTGGAATGGAGGGCCAAACATGGATACAAATATGATAGACATGTACTCTTGGGTCTTAGGCGACAACATAGACTCTTATCCACCTAGTTGAAAGAGCTTTTCCTCAAGAATGTAAAGCATATGATGGAAGACCAAAAGAGAGATTTTGACAGTCTTATTGATCAAGCTTCAAGAGAAGGAAA
The DNA here is from genome assembly GCA_025762735.1 of Platanus orientalis. Classification (NCBI taxonomy): domain Eukaryota; kingdom Viridiplantae; phylum Streptophyta; class Magnoliopsida; order Proteales; family Platanaceae; genus Platanus; species Platanus orientalis. Next base: position 1,251 of record JAOXJP010214998.1, read on the forward strand.
CCAAGAATGAAATTCGAGGGCTGCAAACTCAGGTTTTGTTAGAGCACAAACTAGAGGAATTGAAGGAGGAAGACATGCCTGCATGTGTATATGATGATGGGGGTGTAGATGGTGATCAACCTTGTGATGAACTGATTGGTGAGCCAGTCATAGACCAGAATGCATGTCCTATTACTGTCCAAGTTTGTGACAAGGTTTAAGTCCAAATTCTGGAAGAAATTCAGCCCCTTGTGTCGACCACATCAGTCCAAGTGTTAAAGATAAAGGCTGTTGAAGAATACTATGAAGTTTATGCATTGCTAAGCCCTTACGAGATGATATGGATTCATTGTTCGAGATTGTTTGTGATGGCTATCTTAACCTACTTTAAAACTCGAGGTCGAGTTTTTTTTTTTAACAAGGGGGGTATGATGGGGACAATAAGCTGCACGTGGGACTCGTATTGTGTTTAGGTGGGTGAGATCCACTTCTTTGGACATGTGGCAGCCCATGGAGAGCCATTTCATTTCCATTTTATTGCTTCTTAGTTAGTTTTTAACTTTATTTCTATACACATTATGTAGGGGGGGAAATAATTAAACTTTTGTTAATTGAGGGGTTAGTTGTTATTTTGCTTTTAGATAGGATTTTTATTTATTTCTTATGTCTTATGACTTTATTTGTAATTTCTGGGTGGAAGAGTCATTTAAAACCTCTCCACACGTTTAGATGGATTATTGATGATTGACTTGAATATAAATTTTATGGTTTCCCTCTTCTCAATGTTGAGCCTTAGCATGAGCATGTGTGATAAACCCAAAACCAGGAGTGGTTTCTCCCATGAGGTTTGTACAAGATAGGTGGAGGCCTAGGTAATTCCTTCTTCCCTATCTGTTCTTTCTTTATTTTGATATGCACTTAATGTTCCCTGTATTTTCCATCTAAAGTCTCTTAAAAAATTATTAGTTCTGCATCACCCAACATCAAGCATCCCACCAAAACCTACCCACAGTAGTCAACAAGAGCAACCAACCCCCATACACCCCAGCAACCATAAATGCATGTAAACTATATCTATTTATAAGGTGACTCATAATGTTCATTCACTTCATCACCTTGCATGTTGTGGTAGCTTAGATATTGTGACTATTAACTTTTAATGCAGCCTTGCTAAATGGATTATTATTATGGTTACAAATTGAACTAGATCAATATTTGAAAGGATGCTAAATCAATGAACAGCATGGATCAGTTTAGCAAACATAATGATCTGAAAGCAAATGGAGCATGCTTATACCAAAGAACATAATGTATCAAGCATAAAAAAAACCAAGTATGTTCGGTATGGAATGCCAGTGTTGATGATTTTGAAGGTAATAGGCAATCTGAAGATTAGTGCCAAGCGGAGCTGAAGACTGGCCATAAAGTTGAAGTTGGATGATCTTTCCAGCTAGACTAAGCAGGCTATCTTCAAGGTTCTGTTGAATTTTAATACATGCCAAACTTATGTCTGTGTAGCTGACCCCAAATAGTTGGGATAAGGCTGTTTGTTGTCGTTGCCAAACTTATGTTTGTCTACATATTTACATTATTGCCTATGTTTTAGTTCCAACCTTCGCATCTTCTAATGTAGATGGCACTTTTCCATATATGTAAATGTAATTTTGGCTTCGGTTAAGAGCATTAAATTGAGTTTGATATAAACTGGTTGTACCCGCATTCTCTGCATCATGAAAGCTCCAGCCTCCCATGAATCAGACAAGTCCAGTTCACCAATCACCATTATTTACTGTTTAGCCTAACTATTGTTTTGTTCCTGCTACTTGCTTTCTTTAAGATTGCAACTCCATACATTAGTTGTTAGCTGGCTCTTCACCAATTGTAGAGTTTTACTGGAAGGGAGTACCATGAGGGTAGAAAGGGGATTGAGAAGAACAAGGAAATACTTCATAAGTCAGGAACTATAAGTGCCTCTCTTATGTATGATGGTAGGAACTAAAGGAGAACAAGAAAATACTTCATAATTCAGGAAACTGTAAGTGCTTCTCTTGTGTAAGATAATAGGAACTAAAGCATTTACAGATGTGAGCCAAGTAGTTGGAGTTAAGATGTAGAACTTGCAAGTGAAGGGGGAAGAACATGGATATTAGAATGTTATCATTGTCATTTTTTTTGGGAGCTGGTATTAATGAACTCACTGGCAGACCAAGGGGATTGAACTTCAATTATGAATTCTGATAAAAAATGCTATTAATAGACTTCCATATTGATGGCTCTAGTTGGTGCCTGACAGCCAGTGAAACCCTTTCAAACTCTGGAACTTAATTGGGTTTAACCTAAAGGCTTTGGGCTTCACTGTTAACAGTGAACTAACCAACTCTCCCAAAACCTTAATGTGTTAAGAGATACATGAATTAAAATACTTCAACACCCCTCAGGAGGAACACTTGGGGAACCAGGTGCGAGTCCACGACCTGTGCACACACGTGCAATACTACGTCTGGGAGCACACTTTTACTTCCATGGGGATTTAAACTCGTGACCTGGCAAGGGTCTGATACCATGTTAACAGTAAACCAACCAACTCTCCCAAAACATTAAGGTGTTAAGACATACTTGACTTTATATACTTTGACATATAAGTCTTAGAGATGATTTAGGCTTTTAAATAGGTTTCAAGAGTGAAATAGCAGCTAATGACAGGGACCGTCTGGCAGAATTTAGGGTTTAGAGCTTTCATTATGGTAAAGAAATTTAGGTTAATGGTTTAGGCATAGGGACACATAAGCTGTGTGGGCATGGCTTAAATATCCCATGTAGGAGAGAAATAAAAGACAATGGAGAAAGACCAGGTAGAAGCAGTCTTACTACTTCTTCAAAAAGAAAAAGGACAAGTCACATTACTCTAGTATCACTGTTATGGAGTCACGCCACCATTAGAGATGTCATAAACCTGGGGAATATGCAGCAGTAAAGAAAACTTCAAAATACTTTACTTTTTCTTCAGAGGGTAAACACATGGGTTTAAAATTTTAAATAAATGTGCCGAACATCATCTCTTCGTATTCTTGGGACTCAAACTTTCCAATTACCATGACCTACTTAAACAAACTACTTTTTAACATTCTTACCTACTTTTTAAATATATGTATATGGGAGCATGACATTATTGTAATTCTGCTACATATATACTTAATGTTTTACTGTGGTACAAGTATACTATTCTGTACGGTATGCTATATGTACTAATGCATATTTTACTAAAAGAGAAGTGTGGGCAATAAAAAGCAATTACAATTCCCCAATCGTTTTTGTCTTCTTCTTCCTTCTTGATTCTTGCTAACCCTAACACTTTCTTCACTACACACTCTACATTTGCCAAACCAACTTGGTATCAGAGCTAACAAAACACACACAAGCCAGAGGAGCTCGAGCAGAGCCTTGCTGATGTCATCTGTCAGTACAGTGGTGGACACTTATTTCTAGTAGACAGTGTTTTTTTTTTTTTTTTTTTTTTTTTTTTTTTTTTTTTTTTTTGTTTTTTTGTTTTTTTAATGATATTGGGTTTGTATGTTAATAATAAATTTGTCATCATCAAATAGTTTAATGTTATTATAATATAATAATAATAATTCAATGTAACAACTGTTAAACTAGGCCCATGTTATATGCATTGACTCAAAATCAGCCCAAATTAAGGGAAGAGTTTAAGTTTGGACAGCCTGAACTTAGCTCGAAGCCCATTTTTTAAAACGGGCCGAGTTTCGGCTGACTATCATGGGCCTAGTTTGGGATCAGACTGAAGTTAAATAGTTTGGGCTTACCTCAGCCCGGCTCAGCCTGGCCCAATTGACAGCCTGGTTTTCACTATTGTTTACTGTAATTTGCTCTGCAAGATCAAGGAAGAACAAGGCAGACCCAAACAGACTCAAACAACAGGAAAAACTCTATTTTTTGGATTAGGGTATTCCATCTAAAATTAAATTCAAATAATCAACCAGACAAAAACAGGTCATCTGAGATATCCTTTTGCAATCTCTCAAATATCATCCCTAAAACAACGGAATAAAGGCCACCACAACTACAGTTCTCTTTCGTTGCCCTCCCCATCCGGGTGGATGCTAATCTCAAGTATCAAAATTACTCGCCAGGAGGTAGTCTCACAGCACGGCACAAGCCTCAGTTAACCTAAACGTAGTTACAAGCTAACTCAAAAATGGAATTCCGCTAGCAAAAATACACCACGTGAGAATGATTCGTAGACGTACCACAGATTGACAGATGATGTGTTTTTTAATTTGATGCCTCTTTTTAGACACTTAATTGTTCAACTCAGTGCTTTTTTGGACTTTTTTACCCACCACAGATTTTGTCCGTCTCCCTACAACGAACACAGCAAGCCCGTGTCAAACAGTGAAAAGTGCCCCACAAAAAGTGTAAATCACTTTTCGGCATTGATGTGTCTGCCCCCTGCTGCCCAACAGACCTACAGTGTTCATACAAAGGCAGAAAAAATCCACGCCATGTTTTACCAATAATTCATCAAACTCACGGACTTCTCATCACAGAACATTTGTTTCTGACAAATAAAAAAGGAGAAACACTTCTTTGAGTTCTTTCCTCTCAATGTTGAGCCTTTTTTTTTTTTCCTTACATGTACAAGCACAAGAGTGTGGAGCAGAGTGGAGAAGTGCTTCTGGAGTCGTGTGATAAACAAGAGCCTGGGATTAGGTAGGAAATCTACTTTTCCTGATGTATTAGGATGACATCGGAAGGCTGACACATCAATACCAAAAAGTGACTTTCACTTTTGGGAGTGCTTATCACTTTTCAATGCTCATGTGTCCACCCATTGATGTCATTCTAATACATCAGGAAAAACAGATTTCCATACCAGATTTCCAGATAAACAAATACCACTAAAATTAAAAGACCAGTCATACTTTATGGAGCAAAATGTTGGGCAGCCAACAAACAACACATACATAAAATGTGGCTGAAATGAGGATATTGAGATGGATGAGTAGCAAAACTAGAAGGGATAAAATTACGAATGAATCCATTCATGAAAGCTTAGGTGCAAGTGATAAAATAAGGGAAGTTGATTGAGATAGTTTGGACATGTACAATAAAGACCAATGACTGCACCAGTGAGGAAGAGTAAGACAATACAAGTTGAAGGTGCTAGGACTAGAGGAAGGCTAGGACTAGAGGAAGGCCAAAATTGACTTGGTGGAGATGGTAATGGCAGAACAAGATTCATGGAGCCAGCCCCAAATAGTTGGGATAAAGCTTTTTTTTGTTGTTGTACAAACGGAAGAGAGTCGCGAGGCACTTTTTGAAAGAGGAAATCCACGTCGTGCTTAACTGTGTTGCATGCAAAGCTTTTAGACACTCCAAAGATGCCCCAACATTCATCTATGTTGTCTTTTATGATCTCAAATCATGACTTTGAACAGCTAAAAGAAAACCATCAGCTTTCTCCTTTATTTTGTTGCCTTCCATGGAGGTGAATGCTGATCTCCTCAAGTCTCAACCCGATCCAAGGCTGAAGTTACCATGTGCAAATGGAATTCATTTGAGCACGCTCAACATTACTCTCAATTTTCTAAATAAAATAGCTAAGCCAGCATAAGCCATGGTTATCCACATCGCAAGCTTAACAACCAGATTGAGAGCTAACAAATTACACTCTGAACCGCCCCCAAATTCTTGAGAAATTAATCAAGTGAGTCAAGACACAATTCCTCGACAAAGCATGGAACTATCAAAATTCTGTGTCAATGGAGGCCCACACCTCGAGTTCAGAAAGAAAAATCAAACGATAAATCCAATTTCATGTGTTCATTCCGAAATATTAAAACCAAATTAAAGGCAATACAAAATATCATCTGCATCTTGAGCAAAATTGAAAAATAAGAAAATCAAAGTTTATCCTGGCAATGGCATCGCAAAAGCAATAAATAACAAAATCTCCCTACGTAAAATGTAAATAGATCCTACCCTACACCTTGATAGCATACTTCCTCATTGGGAAGTACATCTCTTGTTTCTTCTCCCGCTCTGTCTTCAAGGATTCCTGCATGGAAACAAAACAAAAACAAATGTGTTTTGACTGTTATCAAACAGTATATGTAAACAGATGAAACAAAAAAAGGCTACAAGTCACAATTCAAAATAAAAAAAAATAAAAAAGCAAGCCATAGAACGATGACTGGCTTGCCGAAGTCTCCAGGTGTTCTGGTACATCCACAACTAGTGTCATTGTTGCATTCAAACTTGACCACTCTTGTCAAAGTTCACAATGATGAATATTTATTTTAATAAACGACGAGTTATGAACCCAATTATTGCCACACATAAGAAGAAACATACAACAACTATGAAAAAATAAAAAGAAAAAGAAGAAATCAAATCAATTGATTCAGGATTTCTGAGAACCTCAAGAATAATATTGCTAAATTCCATTCATGTCCTTGAAGAAAACAGATAAGTTATTGGCAGGATACAAGGGAAAAGACATTGTACAACTCCCACATAAAGTTATGTTAATGACCCCAACATAAACATAAAAATCCAATCAACCTTCATCCACATGGCACCAAGAGACAATTTCTTAAAGCTAGCTGGGGCATCTCCAGACATCTAAACAATAGTTTCAAGTATTACTACATATTGGTAATTTTCATACGATATTTGAAGCTTACCAATACAAAACCCACTTGATTAAAAAATGTAAAGTATTGACAAAATATGTATCGACCTACACTACTTTACTTAAATAAAACTAAACGATCTCGATGATACTGTATTAACACCTATCATGGGGAGATCTAAACAACCTGTTTTCATTTTTTTATAGGAAAAAAAGAAACCGAAAGACAAGAAAAAAAAGTGTGTTGTAATAATATTCATAAATTTACAGCAAAATTTAAGGATTCCCATTTGGATCAAGAACCGATATTTGGTCTGGATCTAAGAATCAAACCCGAATCCTAAAGTTTTCAAAGAAAATTTTGATAAGTCCCAATCTATAACTCATTTTAAGACTAGATTTTTTATTATGTCGCATGATTCTACCCGATCTGCACATACAAAGAGTAAAAAAAAAAAACGATAAATAAAACACATTATTTTATTTTACTATAAACTAATAGTAAAATATTTATAAAAAAAAAAAAAGATCAAATGAAAATAATTTGGTACAATTAGTTTGTGACATAGCTATGCATGATCTACATAACACAACCCGCAGAATGTTATCCCTTTGGCTGCCTTTCAAAGAAATTGATATGCCCCCAAATGGCCATCAATCTTAACTACCCTATTTCATCCCACACCAAACTAACCCACCTGCATTCTTTATCGATAGAAAGGACAGCCACCCTACATTCCTAACTCTGGAAGTATTCCCCACAGCAGTTTGATGGTAAAACCACTGACACTACTCGATTTGGATTCCCGGAGGATCATAATATCCACTTTGTTCTTACTAGGAGCTTTTTTTATCACCCTTCTTTTCTTAACTAAACTTAGACCCCTTGCATTCCAAGAAAAGATTTTTGTGAACGGCCAAGGCCTTAGGGATATCCCAATTCAAGAATCATCCCTTACTTGGTCAAACTCCCCGTCTAAAAGCAAGTTATTAACTCTTTTGTTTTCTAACAAACAGTCTTCTTCCATACATGTATCCCCAACAATTGTCCAACCACTGATCTCTAGCACCTGTATACAGTCTATGATCTGAATTTCTAACCCTTTACTCTAATCGTTTTAAGCAGCCTCCCTGGGTCCCCCAATCGAGTTGGCTCTAAATCTGCCCACGTTCCCTCAACTTCCCCTGCCTAACCCCCCCCACCCCCCCCCCCCCCCAAAAAAAAAATAATAATAATAATAATAAATAACAAAGGGCTCCTAATCTGGAGGTCATGCCCCCAAACTATTGAAATCAAGTTCTCAGCATTCAATAAATCTCCTGGAAACTGGGAGCAACCAGTCAGAGCCTTAAGGTATCCCTCCAACCCCCATTTCATAACCTCCCCTTCAAGCTACACAAACTCCCCCAGATATTCCCCTCTATTCAACACCCCTAGCTTCTCCACATCCATTTCCCTCGTCTTCAAATCACCATGAACCCACCCCTTCCTTTCTAATCCTCCACCACCAACTTTTGATTCAGAAGAGATTAAAGAATAAGACCTCAAAGAGTTGAAAGAGCACTGTTCTCTAGTCTCGGGCAAGTTTGAAGATTGCTTCTCCTCGATTATAGTAAATCCCTCCCAAGACCAACTTCAGACCATGTCCCTATTCCTGTTAAGCAGTGAGGAATTGAAGTCCGAAACTAGACCTTTGAATTCCAGAATATGGGGCTCAAACACCCGGGTTTCAAGGAGATGATTAGTGAGTGATAGAATTCAATAGAGGTAGAAGCAGACCTGGGAAAAGGTTTCAGTTAAAACTCAAAATCATTAAGGAAAAATCAAAGGTCTAGAAATGGAAGCAGCTTTCTTGAGTCCAATGGCTGGAAGAGGGAGATAGAATCACTAGATCTTCACACAGAATAGCCAACTGTAGAAGAAATATAAGTTCCACTTCCAAGCTTATAATAGGAGATGAGATGGTGGAGGATTAAGCTAGAATAAGAGACAGCATTTTGGAATTATCCAACAATATCTATAAAGACTATTTAGAGAGAAGACCAAAATTGAATGGTTTAGAGTGGTCTTGAACAAAAACTGAGATTGGTTGGAAAGACAGTTTGAAGATGTAACGAAGGTGGAGTGAGAGAGAATGGGACAAAGCCACTCGGGTCCGGATGGATGCTCCCTAGCTGCCTTCAAATCAAATTGGGATTCAATTAAAGAAAATCTAATGGAGGCTATTCGAGCCTTTCATAGGGATGGTTTCTTGGATCATGAGAGTCATGCTACTTACATAGCATTGATTCTGAAAAAGAAAGGGACCGAAAGATTCAAAGATTTTAGAATGGTAAGCCTAGTACTCACAAAATCATAGCCAATTTTTACTAGCACCAAAGAAAATAAAGGTGTTACCTGCAATCGTCTCTCCAAGAAAAGGAATGTTTCTGGAAGAATTGTCAATTATGATGATTTGAATGCAAATGAATTAACTGATTGAGGATCAGATATAGGATTCAGGGAGTAATTTTCCAATTAGGCTAAAATAAAGCCTACTACTATAACATTAGCTGGAAATTTCTAGAACATATGCTAGCTCACTTTTGGTTAGGTTCTAAATGAGGAGAGTGAATGAAGAAATGCTATAGTTCACCATCCCTCCACATCCTGGTTATTTTAAAAGCTCAAGGGGTTTTAATGCAACCTTACCAAAAAAGGGGAGGTTTGAGGCAGGTGGTCCCTCATCTCCCTTCCTTGTCCTCTTAGTGATTGAAGCTTTCCGTGGTCTCAAGTCTGTCAAATAGAGCTTTGAAGAGAGGCTTGATTGAGGACTTTGAGATAGAAGATGGGAGGCCACACAATAACTCATTTGCAATTAGCAAGTGATACATTGATACTTTGCAAAAACCTCTCAAAAGAAAATCCAAAATATTAAATGTGTTCTGAGGTTTTTAAAGGCAATTTTGGGGCTAATGATCAACTTTGCTAAGAGCACTATGTTTGCTGTATGAAAGGAAGTTAACATGGATTTGATGGCTGGTAATCTGAAGTATAGGGTTAGAGTTTTCCCAGCCACCTATCTAGGGTTACCTCTGGGTGCAAGTTATAAAAGAAAAAACATTTGGTCCAAGGTGATAAAGAGGATGTAAAAGAGGTTGGTTGGTTGGAAGAGTTCTTACCTCTTGAAGGGAGAAAAGATTAGGCCCCTTGAAGCTTCTCTAGAAAGTATTCCTGTGTACTTTCTCTCCTTGTTTGTAATTCAAAAATCAGAGGAGATGAGTACCGAAAAAACTCCAAATGGGTTTCCTTTGGAAGAGTTGGGAAACTCTTCTGACTCACGTCTCATAGATTGGAACGTGGTTTGTAAGCCAAAAGATCTAGGGAGGATTCGGTTTAGGAGTATAGGGCTAGTGAATAGCCTAGATGTGTAAGTGGTTGTGAAGATTCAAAGAGGAAAGGAGCTCGTAGAGAAGAATTATAGTATAACCAAGTCTGGGTTAGCTAATGAGTGGGAGGGAAGGAAGAGAAGTAGGAATCTACATGCATTGGGGTTATGAAAAGGAATGATGAATTTTAGGGATGAGTTTCAAGGGGGCATTAGTTATATAAGGTAGGGGATGGGGAGCACAGTGAGACTTTGGGAGGATCAATGATGTGGGATTTAGCCTTTAAAAAGTGTTTACCTAAATATTTTTAGTCTAGCTATGAGAGGCAAAGGTTGATTGAGAGATTCCTCATATTATAAATCATTTGGGTAGGTTGGAGAGGTCGAGAATAGGAGTGAAGGGGGACAAGGATGGAAGGGTTAAATCTTGGCCTAAAATGTTATTTAACCTGATCCTGATGGATATCCCATGGAAAAATATATGGTTCCATCTGATCCCCTCCAACGTGCAATTTCTGCAAGGACAGTGACTCTAGGGAAAATCTCTACCATAGACAA
>JAOXJP010215009.1:0-11810 GCA_025762735.1 Platanus orientalis
TCTATTATTTTCTAAAATATAGTATTATTTTTCAAAATATTATCATATATTATAATCATTTTAGTATTACTTATATACATATATATTTATATATTATCTTTTTTTAATTATAATCATCTATTTATTTATTTTATATATTATCAAATGTTTTTATTTAATTAACTAATTTTTTTGAATTATTTTTATTCTTGTTTTATTTATTTTACAAGTATTTTTTATTATTTATTTATGTATTTCTTTCCATATTGTGTTTATTATAAATATATTTTATTAAAGGAAGGATTTGCACCCAATTTGTTCGTCCCCTCGTATTCCCAAAGAAGCAAAGATTAAAAAAAAACCACCACGTGTTAGCCTATGGTGTGGGGACATCGAGGAACATACTGTTTCAGGTGTAGCTTTCCCCCCCTTTTTTCTCTCTTTTATTTTTATTTTTTATTTTTTATTTTTTATCTCCTGAACCCGACAGAAACCCCATAGTCAGCACCATTTCTTTCTTTTTATTATTTTATTATTTATTATTATTTTTCTCTTTCTTTTCCTTTTCTCTTTCTTTTCCTTCTTTTTTCTTTTTTCTTTTCTCTTTCCTTTTTTTCCTTTTCTTCCTTTCCTTTTTTCTTCTCTTTTTTCTTCTTGGGTGCCCCCTGCACAAGAGAGATCAGGTGATTTGACTCCCCCTCTCCTCTCTCTCTCTCTCTCCCTGATTCTCCCTCTTCTCTCTCCTCCCACCTCTCTTCCCCTCTGATTCTCTCTCTCATCCCCCTCTCTCTCTACGACTCTCCACCTGTTGCCCCCTCTCTTTCTCTTTTGCTTCCTCTCTTTCTTTCTCTCTCTCTCTCTCTCTCTCTCTCTCTCTCTCTTCTCGCAAGGCTCTCTACCCATGATTCTCTCAAAATCTTCCCCCACTTCCTTCTTTAACAAAAGACATAGGCCCCTTTTGCTCGGTAGATCCCCTCTCTCACGTTTTGGTGCAAATAAACCACATCTCCCTCCCTGCCTGATGCATCACGTTTTGACATCACGAGCATTATGCAAGACTTAGGCGGCAAAGAAGGAGGGCCAATCAAATTGTCAACCCCCCCTCTCCAACTTCCCTGTGACGACAAAACCCTCTCCTGATTTCCCACTTGACCTCTCTCTCTCTCTCCCTCTCTTGATCTTGCCCCCTAAAAATTCCTAGCTCACAAATCTCCCTCCTGCCCTCAAAATCTTTTTTCTGTGATTTGTAGAAGTCCCTCTGCCCCAGGCCCTTAGCTCAACTAGCCATCGCATCCTCCCACATCTTCCATTTTCTCATGAACACATTTTTTTTTTGCAGTTGCATCTATTTCCCCCTCTATTCTAATGAAAACCCAAGCCCAATGACCTGATGCCCTTGTTGTGGCCTTTCCTCCTCCTCCACTTCATTACCCCTCAAGTGAATACTTGGAATTCATCCATAACCGAGTGCTCCTCTCTTTATCTCTAATTTTCCATTCCCTGCTTCCATACCCTTACATCTAGAAAGGCCAACCTTGGTCAATGGCGACTTGGCATCCCTGCCAGTTGGCCCCTTTGACTGAAGGACAACCTGAAGACCCTCCAACTTAAATCTACCACCCTCTTTATAAAAGCCTAGCAAAGCATTGTAAAGGGGGAGGTCATCCAATCCTTCCTTTCTCAGCCCTGGAGATTTCACCCTGAACCATCACCTTCTCTTTCACGTTCTCCAGCCTTCTTCTGCAACACCATATTTTATCAAGGTCTCTTCCAAACCTGTCCAACCATATGCTCTGTCCAACATATGAAGATGAAGATGCAAAAAAATGGTTCGAGTGCTACAAGAATGAAACAACTTGCTTCTTCTCTTAAGAAATTTTTTGATGCTTTCTCTTTTACTCACCTCTAGTTATTTTAAATATTTTTGTTCTAATTTAGGTGTTATTGTAGTTTAGATATTATTTTAGGCATCCATTTTCTTAGGTGTTCAATTAATGGATGATGCTTGGAATCTTAATTTTTAACATTGCCTTTGAATACTTCGGATTTTAATTCTTTGCAAGTCCACAAAATTTTATTTTATTTATAAGGTGTTTTTCTTGTTGACAATGATGTCTGCATCCTGATGGAATAAAATGCATGGCAGTCCTTTTATTTATCATGCTTAGTGATGTGTTGTGCTATAATTAATTGGGTAAATCAATCCCCGGTCTTGTGCATAAGTGGATATCTGTTCCTAAAATTGGTTCTAGACATATATAGTTTACTATTGTTCTTAGGTCAACTATTTATTTTTCTTCTTCTTTTTGTTGAAACCCAAGAGGTTTGTTTCCTTCTATAGGTTATGTTCAAGCCATCTATTCTTGCAAGGGTTTGTTTCACTGTCTACATATTTTTTTTATCATTCCTCGAACATTCATTATTGATGACTTGGATACAGATCATGTGTGATTCATTTATTATGTTCTATTTTGTACTAATAAAGGGCAGAATACTTGTTCTTAGTTTAATTAAATCTATCCATCTGCTATGTAATATTAAAAAAAAAAAACTAAACCGACTTCTTTCTCCGCTAAAGACCCATCATTTATCTCCCAACATTTGTAGCTGCCTACTATACTTCACACTTGTTTTCCTTTCGTAAATTATAGCATATGTTATATGATAGGTCTCTTGGCTTTCTTTATACACTTGAACGAAATTTTTATTGCTCTTCATTACATTCACATTGAGACAAAATCTTTGGTATACAAACAAGTTTATTTGAGTTCTCTACAAATTATTTTTGTACCCTGTTTTATTTGTCTCTTTACAATTTGTTTTGACCCTTGACTTGGTTGTATATGGTATTTTCAGCCCTAACTTAAGGTATAGTCGTCATCATCACCACCTCATTATCGTCATTATTTTCATGTAAGTAGGAAGGAATGCCATTTGGGTATTATTTGATCATTACTCTATGCGTGAATTGGTATGTCATGAGTGATCACAAAATTTTAATGCTATGATTCATTGATCTGGAACATCAAAAGGGCAAATGTATCTCACTTTGTATCTCACTAGTTAAGTGATCCTTTAGTACATTGTCTCCATATATTCTACTATTCTTTATCTTGACTACCATTACACAAGTAAAATACCATCTCTGTGTCTTAACCTTTCTTGCTCTATTTGGCTGATTAGTAAGAGTTGAATGTAGTCATTTAACCTTGGTGTTTTCCTATTCTTTATTGGTTTGTTCTTGAGGATATATATGATAAATTAACACTCTTCACTAGACTATTGAAATTCATTTTAGTTTAATGGATCAATTCTCGTTCCTATCTAGATTCGTTGTGAAATTTATATTTGTAGAGTTTAGATCTATTATTTTTTTCATTGATGTATTTCATACTTTAATTCATTCTTTATTAGTTTTACTATTTTGTATAAATTCATACAACCTTTTGGGAGCTTTGTTAGTTACCTATTCGCATCATGGTATGGAGTTATTAGTCTCTCTTGTTCATGCATGTAAAAAGCTTAGGGTACTATGAAATTGTTTACTTATTTTTTGTTTTGAAAATACTAGTATGTGCCTAAAAGAACATATATATTCCCAATCATATCATTCGTGTCTCCCATGATTGTGTTAATCCTTTATGTCTTATATAGTTATGTGGAAAAACATAAAAAATGGTATGTTCATCAACCTAGCTCTCTTTGTTTATTTTCAATTCTTTCTTGGATGATTTGATTACTTCCAAACTGTGTTATATATAAGAGATATTGGGAGGCCTTGGCGATGGAGTGACAATGCAGCCATGCTAGTTTCTTTGAAGGTAAATGATGCATCGGTTTACCTAAAGTAGCTTGGGTTACTTGATTAATGTCTCTATAAATAGTTATTTTTTTGGATTTTGTCGGGTCATGTGTAATTTAGCTCATTCTATCAAGTTTGTTTAAGTAAATATGATGAATACGAATGGTGGATGGATACGGAGCTGTCGGGTGGATAGTGATGACGTGGATGATTAATATATATGGAGTGTCTTTGTTTATCATGGACTATCAGGTGATTGAAGAAAGTGACATGGAGATCACTATTCATCCCTAGGGGGTCCATATTACAGTCGTTATGTTGCTGAAATTTCGACAGAAATGACACGTGGATTCCCTGCTTAATCTTAACAAAGTGAGATAAAATCAATGGATGAGATGAATAAATAATAAATTGTGTTGACCATTAGATTATAATGGGTTTAAAGTAAAGAACCGCGAAAGCGGATGAGGTGGGGTGCCTAACACCTTTCCTAACTCATAATCAAATCACTTACCTGGGAGTCTCTAAGAGTTGACCAATTCAACATAGAGTCATACCTTTCAAACCATTTTAAAAACCGATGTCCATCCACATTGATAAAAAGGATGGTGGCGACTCCTAATCACGTGGGATTTTCCTGCAATAGTTAAGTTTCTTTTCAAAAAGGACTTACCCATCATGCGAAAATTGAGGCCCAGAGGGTTGGGTTCGTGTCATGTTGAGATAAGGGTATACGACTACATGGCTCAACCCGAACCCGACCCATTTATTATTTGTGTCAAAGCAAGTTAACATGCTTTGACCTGTAACACATTTACAATCAACCCTAACTCGCTTATTTTGTGTTAGGTTCACGGGTTATGTGGTAATTTATGTTGGCGGGTCAGATTCATGTTGTTTCAAATTAAGGGTACAAGATTAAATGGGTCAACCCAAACCCAACCCATTTATTAATCGTGTCAAATCGAGTTAATTCGCTTTGACCTAAAACATGTTTACAATCAACCCTAACAAGCTTATTTCGTTTTGGGATCACGAATTGTGTCAAACATTGCCACCCCTCATCAAAGGGACCATTAAAAAATTGGTAATGTTTTTTCTTTTATAATGAACCAACTAATGACAATTACTCTTTTTATAATATGCAATATTATTTTTGTTTGGGCTTATATTTAGCTGAGCTACACATGCCATAGAGGAGAAGATCTGTTTTGGCTTTTATTTTGGGAGACACGGGGATGCAACCCATAATTTTGGTATAATGAGCCATATAGCAAGACAATGCAAGTTGATTTTTGGACCTTCTTACACATCGGGCAAATGAGGTCCTTCTGAATTTTCCTTTTAAAGAGATTACCTTTGACAAACAAGGCCTCCATGCAAGCTTTCCAAAAGAATTGTTTAATTGGAAGAATATCCAACTCTTAAAGTTTGTTCCAAGAAAAGGATTGGGATTTGGAGCATTCTTCGAGCCTGTTCAAGTGAGAAATTGCTTAATGGTGGGCTATTTAATTTATACACATCTCTTTTTGTTTTCTTTATGCCATATAATTGTATCTTTCAAGTAAAATATTGTTGTATTTTTATTTAAATACATATTAATTATAATTCAATAAAATAATAATATTTATAGAAATACATTTTATTAATCATAATATAAAAAATATTAAAATAATATATATTATAATGTGTTAATTTGTATAATGATTTGCATTAACAAATCATTGATTGAGAATTTTTTTTCGATCATGAACATGTTCCTAATTATTTGATTTATTTGTTTAATGAAAAAAATCATTTTCGACCATTAAGAAAATAAGTTAATTGTTTAGCCGTTTTTTGGCTGTTAAAAACATGAATTTTTTAGCCGTTATTGGATCGTTAGAGACAAATAAATGGACTAGCCATTTATGACTGTTAGGAGACAAGTAATGGACCATAAATAGGCTTCAACAATTATATGGGTCAACTTTATAAATACCTAAGAGAATATGTATATTATATATAACTGAAAACATACTGTTATATATATATATATATATGATAATTGAAGTTCGTATGAGATAATGCACTACAGAAAGTTCACTAGGCCTCTGCTATTGTGTGTGAAATAGCAAGAACATCATTTGAGACCATTTAATCATGGATTCTGACCATTTGCAATCTTTTCATACTGAGGAAGAGATCCAAAAGGGGATGCAAAATCAAGTTTAGGGACAGTGTTCTAGACACGCCTCGGTCAATACTTTACAGGTATCATTGTTCTATTTTATTCTAAAAAATCTGTGAGTAATTTCATATAATTTTCTTGTACTCTATCTTTTGTAAAATGTGGTTTTATATAGTTGAATAATTATTTTGTAACATGAAAAAATTCTTTTTTTTTTAAAGATTAATAATTAAAATAAAATTTAGCAGTAAAATATTTTTCTCCGACAAAGAACAGAGAGCAATGAAAGACCACACTAGACACCCATCCCCCCCAAAACGTCCCTAAGCTAAGAGGGGGTAGAAAACCTCTCACAATAAGAGCGAGTTGACAAGCAACTCCATTCTGGTTTCTACTAACGAACTGAAATACTCTTGATAAGGATCCAACATCAGCAATGATGTTTCAAGTCTACCTAGGAGTTACCGGAAATGATAGAAGAAATTACTCCCTTAGCATCGCTTTTTCAATGATGACGTTGTCAACCCAAAACTAAGGGCTGAAAGAATACCAGCCCTAATAGCCATTACCTCTCCAAATAGTAGAGATAGCCAGGGAAGAGGTTCCATTGCTGCCTGCTTCTGGTAATTTTCCATCAACCTTCCTTAAGGCCCAATCTGGTTGCCATGTAAAGGTTTTCTCATGACAAAATTTTCTCAAGAAATCATTTTTAGTCTATCTGGTTGGTTTTGTCATGTATTTCTCATGATTATTTCTTTCATTTTCTTTTTTATACAATTCAAGGCAACCGGACTGGGCCTAAAGTCATACCCACACCTACCACTGTAAGGCCCTGTTTGGTTGCCATGAAAAGCTGGTTTTCTTGTATTTTTCTCATGATTCTGTACAATTCAAGGCAACTAGACTGGGCCTAAAGGAATCTATGATAATACATATCAAAACATACAAAGTTGAATCATGAATTCCATTGCTCTTCCTCGGTCTTCTTCTCCTTCTTCTTTTTTGCTCTCATTCAATTTGAATTTTAGATTGTGTCTTGGACACCAGGGGAGCAGTATTAAGGGGAGCAAATGTTCTGTCCAAGATAGTGTCTTAGATACTAGGGGACGTGGAAGAAAAATGGGTGGAATTAGATGAAAATTTCAAATTCTCGCCACATTTTCTTGTGTATTAAAGACAACATCACGCATGGATAAAAATCCTTAAATGGGTTGGTTGCTAAGAAACGAGTCCATATCCATTGTGCCAATCTTATTTCCCACTGATTTTCCGTTTAGGGGTAGTTTTGTAAATACACTGAAAAGCCCACAGTAGTAAATACACCAAGAACTAAGAGAAGCTTTCAATAATTCTTGTATGTGCGTTCTATAGTACAATTTACACCTCCTACTCCTATTTTGTTTCCAAAAAAATTGTTAGTGTTCAATTTGAAGCAACCCTTTAAAGGAGGTTGTTAATTTTATTTTTTTGTATAATCAAAGGAGGTTGTTAATTTTATTTTTTTGTATAATCAAAGGAGGTTGTCAATGGATAAGCCTTTATTCTCTGTTTTGTTGTAGGGACCCTTCACATCTGTTGAAGTGTCAATGGTTTTCTAGCCTTGATCTTCACCTAGGTTTTTTATGAAATACGAATTCTCTCTTGCATCCTTACGCACTTACCCCATCCATGGAGCATAAAAAAGCATTTTTTTTCTCCATGAAAAAGCTGTAACAAATTTTGCTGAGCTTTTTGTAGCATGAACATAAGGCATGGTTTTTTCATCTTTTTTTGTGATTTTTGTTCATGTTACAAAAAACTACAACAATTTTTGCTAGAACTGATCACCCGGCTTTTCATAAAGCCAAATGATCAGCAGCAGCAAATTTTTCTGTAGGTTGGTCAAGGACTTGGAGAGCCTAAATGATCCAAATGCACAGAAAACAAATAATTTGTCAAACCAAAAGAAAGAAATAGTATGGCAGGCTCCAAAAAGAGGATGGTTCAAAATAAATGTTGATGCAACTTGTCCTAGCATGACTCCAAAAGTAGTGCTCGCAGCAATGGCTCATGATCACCTTGGCACCTTTCATAGTTCTGTCACATTTGTTGATGAAGACAAGACAGCTCTAGAAGCAGAAGCGCAAGCTATTTGGTGGGGTCTGTGCCTTGTGAAACAACTCAGACATGCCCATGAACAATTAAGCATATCTTTGTGGATTGTAAAGTTATTATGACTGAGCTTTAAAACTATAATCTTGTTCATACCATGGGGGCAGCAAATGATTGTGCCCACAGGCTAGCCTAGCAAAGACTTTGTGAGCTACCTTCCTTGTAGGAGGGTATTAGATGGTCACTGCCAGAGGCTTCTTCTGGTTGTCCTTATTAAATCGAATATATAATGGGTACCCAAAAATAAAATAGAAATACTCTTGGGATGCTTGCCATGCCCCGTGAATGGGGTGGCACGGAAGGCAACATCATACATGGGTAAAAGTCTTTAGATAAGTTGGCTTAGGGCTGTCAATGAGCTGAGCTAGCTCAGCCCATTATGAGCCAAGTTTGACCTTGTTTTAAGCTCGATGAACCAAGCCTAAGCTTTGATTTAAGCTTGTTTTCTAAGTGAGCCTGAGCCAAACTTCACTAAGTTCAGCTAGCTAAAATGGTCATCTCTTTAAAAGCTTGGTTTTGTTAAGAATTTTATAATGATTTTATATATTATATATTGTAATGTTTAAACAAGACAAGATGGACAATGGGCCATTAGATTGTTGGGCCCTTTTTTTTGGCTGATGAGCCTAAGAAAAACTTCACCAAGTTCAGCTAGCTAAATCTCGTCTCGTTAAAAGCTTGGTTTATTAAGAATTTTATAATAATTTTATACATTATATACTGTAATATTCAAACAAGACAAGTTGGATGAATGGACCATTAGATTGTTGGGCCCTTTTTTTGGCTGGTGAGCTGCAGCTGATCTTGGTCTTCTTGTGACGAGCTCGAGCCAAGTTGGGCTTTGCTCGGCTTGTTGACACCCCTAGGTTGGCTTCAAGATTTTGAAAAGGAACCCTTCCTCACAATTTAGGGGTCTCACTGAGATGAGCTGAGCCCAATTATGCTCAGGCTCAGCTCATTAAGATTGAGGCAAGTTTGGCTCAGGCTTAGATTTTTTTGACCAAACTCAAGATTACTGCTTTGGGCTCGAATCTTAAAAGCCCAATTGTCCATGAGCCAAAATCCTCTTAAAATCTAACGATATAGCTGGTTGAAACAGGCCTAATATAACCCATGTTATAACAAGCTATATCTATATACATTATCTATAAATGCATCTAATGTTCAAATATATAATATAGTAGGCTACATTAATATGTATTATGCACATATAAAACCCTTGAGTAGCTGTGCTTTTAGCAAGTTGAGCCTAGAGCAGCTTGGCACAAGACAAACTGAGCTCCAAGGTAAGCAGCTAACTCAGCTCACATTAGACTCCCACTATAATAAATACACCAATGCATTTACCAAAATACCCCTTTAAGATACTTTTTCTTGCTTCATGATTAGCAAAGAGACAAAAAAAGAGGCATTGTACAGGGGGTCCATATCAAAAGAATGCCTTCAATTTTGAGCCTAAATTGTTTGTCTCAACCTTCCTATTCCCTTCTAATCAGTCTTTAGGTGGGAAAGGAATCTAAGGGAATTTTATTAATATATTGGATGT
This sequence comes from Platanus orientalis, assembly GCA_025762735.1. Taxonomy (NCBI): domain Eukaryota; kingdom Viridiplantae; phylum Streptophyta; class Magnoliopsida; order Proteales; family Platanaceae; genus Platanus; species Platanus orientalis. The sequence continues at coordinate 9,649 of JAOXJP010215009.1, forward strand.
ATTAATTACAGTGAATATTTTATATTATTTATAATATACCTCTCAAATTCTTCTACTTTTTTCTTATTCTTCTTCTTTTAGTTGGCTACTACAAAGTTTGGGATAGAAGATTCGCATCCCTTTCCTTTGGGCCTTTTTGTTTTCTCATTATCAATTTGAAACTTCCAACAACTGACTTGCCAAAGTAAGGAATCCAACACATTGTAGGATATAAAATTGTCATGGACTAGAGCATGGTGCTCATGTTCAATCCAGAGTGCTTCGTCATTGTTGAAAGAGATCCCAAGTAAAGGCATATGGATGAGACAACCCATTTAAAACACGTTCCACCCATAAAATTTCCATTCCTATTTTCTAAAAAATACAAAAAATATGTAAAAGAAAATGAGAAACTAGAGAATTCTGCTATAAATTATTAAGCAATTGAGGGACCATTTATGAGCTCTAGGCCAAAAATCAGCCAAATAAGGTGATTACACATTTACATCCATCTTCTTTTTGTTAATCTAGACTGTGATACCAATACTTAACGAAGATCTGAAGATAAGTTATAATCATAATCCTATACATATTCAAGAAGGTATTTTGATCCTCAAAGGCATGATTGCATGGTGGTCGTTTTTTTTTTTTGTTTTTGTTTTTTTGGAAAAATATGAGGTTCATATCCATTGTTCCTCCAAATTATAGTAAAGGACAAAGAGCCCGGATCCTTGGCAATAAATTAAAATATATAAATGTGAAACATGACACGTATATAATAATTTTGAAATTCCAACCAAATTTAGGCAGGAGTTAAATTTTTTTATAGATGTCATGCTATAGACATTTGTTATACATTAATATAGTTTAACTCATTGTATGTCTTCAAACAGGTGGTTCATTTGTCTTTATCAACCTTGTATTGCCTTTTTCCTCTTACTTCGTTCAAAAATGCTAACCCGGAGGAGGCTTATCTTTAACAATGACTACACAATTTGTAATATTAAGAGTCGTGATGGAATAGGGTTTGAAGTGAATGGATAAAAAATGCTCACCTTAACGAATGCTAACCACTGCTCCCTATCAGGCGGCAGGCACATCAGCACTGATAAGGGTGTTTTAGTAATTGAACCTGTGATTTTTCCTTTTTTTTTTTAAATTTCATGCAGGAAACAAATCATCTATGATTTTCCATTGAATTTGGTGCATCTTTTTTTCTTATTCTTTTCTTTGAACGTTTTGTTTTGTTTTATTATTTTTTTCTTTCTAATAATGCTTCTGGTCCTATACACTATCACAGCCCATGTTGTGGTCATACACTAATCCTACTAATTTTGGGCACAAAAGATTTGCAATGTATTTATTGAGTTATGGTTTATCACGTGCGGATCAGAATATCCTCCAGTTCAAATGGACATGATTCAAGTGAGTTGGGATCCTCCGTAGCAGAAGGTAGTAGTTATCACCATGAGTTGATAAGTGACATTTATAGGGTTCTACCATGGGTTTACACTGTAGAGGATCATAAGTGGATCCAAGGTAGGTGATTTGAGGGTCACCTTGCTGTTACATTTTTTATCAAATCATTTCTAATTACCTTGGTCTCTAATGCTTTCACTCACTTTGTTTTTACTCTTCGATGTTTAACTAAACTAAACTCAACAATATCTTATTCCAATTATTTGGACTCTATTAAGTGAATCCACTTCAATCATTCCACTTTATTTAGGGTCATATTCATTACATTATATAAGAATGTGTAGTCAATTGGCTGTCATACTCAATGCGTCAACTGTTAAAAAAAAAGGGGTGGTGTATTAAAACTCTCACCCAACCGATAACTGTGTAATTATTGAAATACTCTTTTTGTAAGGGTGGCAATGAGCAAAGCTTTGCTCAGCTTAGCTTGGACTTGTCCGGTGAGGATTTTATATGTTGACCCCTAACCTGTGTCGATGTCCGCCGATGGTCAAGGGGGTGGAAATATCAGTGCTGAAAGTGATTTTCACTTTTTTGGGGGCATGTGTAAATCACTTCTGATGCTGATGTGGCCGCCCTTTGACCTAGGTGTTTGCCTATGCCAAGTGTAGAAAAGCCTTGCCAGGATTCGTCACATAAAGACAAAGCTCATAATCGGCTTGACTTGCTAGCCAATTGGCCCATTAACACATGAAGGCAAAGCT
>JAOXJP010215030.1:0-25748 GCA_025762735.1 Platanus orientalis
CTCCAATCAAATTCACTCTACCTGCATGCAAGATCAAGAACCTTTTTATTTTCCAGCATCTTCTAATCTTTACGAATGCTCCAAAACGCAACAACTATCAAATCGATAAAAATAAAAATAAAAAATCACAGCAGAAGAAAAGGAGTAAACAACTGATCCCTAGTAGAAAAAAACAGAGGACTTACAAATTGAAGAAAATACCTGGAGACCGAGCGTAAACCTCAGGCTGGGAACCGAAAAACTCAAGAAATTTCGATTTTAGTTTATCGAATCGAAGCTGAGCTTCTTCAAGCTGAGATCCAGTTCCATAAACGGGTTCGAGAGTGGAAAAAATAGGGATTAGAAGGTCTTCGTGCTTTGCCATTGAAGAAGAGAAACGAAGCTTCGATCCCACTGTAATTCAAATCAAACTTTCGTAATTCAATTTTTTGGGGATGAGATTAACAGAAAATCGGATCCGCGAAAAGTTCACCTTTTAATTTCGAAAAATTTTCGTTCTGGACTTTGGCCCAGTGAAGAATAACGGAAGTACCAAAGCTAAGGAAGCGTCGTGTATTAGACGGATAAGTACCTCTAAATTTTGGCAGGGAAGACCGGCTTAATAGCCTTTTTAAGAGTAGTCGCTAAATTTAGCCCCAACGTGGCAACGTGATCCGCGCCTTTTATATTTTATTGATCGAAAAAGGGGAACAGATCTTCTACATCTAAACAGTAAGTTCCTCCGTGTCCCCACACTGCAGGACGACACGTAATGGGTTTAACTTTTGTGTCTCTTTTTATGGTTCTAACCCTACTTTTTCATTTGAAACTTTTTTTTTTACAGTTTTAACCCTATACACCTCACCTTTTGTGTAGGACACGGGGGGACAGACATTGGATACAAGCAGATCTTTTCCAAAAAACAATGGACTCCATGATGAAATCCGTTCTGGATTAGAAGTTAACCCTTTATAAATATATAGTATTAGAGGTTGTTATTTGACACCCTCGAGATTTAAAAAATGAATTTGGGTCAAATCACAATTACTTGACCGTTCGGACCATATATTGTAGCTGATTTGAAAGGGAAACAATATTCTATGACAAAAATTGGTGTGACCTCTGACCAAAAAAAAAAAAAGAAAAAGATTTGGTGTGACCAATGTGTAACATGTACAGACTGACATGTGATATGTTTTTGAATTTGGCGCCTTCTTTTTATTTTAAACTCTTATTATAACCCTACGTCTACTCCCAAAAACTGTCTTTAAACTTCCATTATCCAAGGCACAACCGGAATCAGCGGAGCTTGACATCTAAGGAAGCTAACCGTGGTTTTGAACGGTTAGTTAGTGGGTTCCACGTTCTCCACCTCATCTCGACTAAATAATCCCCAGATCACCAAAGGGCATAAAACCCTTAATCGATTTTTGAGTTCATCTTGTTCCCATCTGCATCGCCATTGACGTGGTGGTCCCCCCTAAGCTCGCCGGTCGCCGGTCGCATATTCTCTGATTGACAGCAAACAGGTGGCATGGATTGAATACATTTTTAAGGATCCGGTGACATCATCTTCCTTGTAGTGGTCGTCGGTGGTCCCTTCCCTCTTCTCTCTCATATTTATCCGGCATCAACTGTACCTACTGGCTCTTTTCAAGGAGAAGAAGGAGAAGCCGTGATCTTAAATATCCCTTCGTGTCCATCGGATTTTGAATGACAGAATTTTTAGTTGGCTTACTGTTAGATTTGGATTTCATTCAGAATATATGCTATTAGATGTCTGAACAATCTTATTTTTTATACCCTTTTTATAACTGGGCCACTGGGGATGGACATGGTTTTTCAAAACAGTTAATTATTAAGATGCCACCTAATTTTCTGCAAATATGTTGAATCGACTTATAGAGAGATACAAAAAGTTCTGATCAATAAGATGAATACTTCCACTCCAATCCCAGGCATGGTGTCCCAACTTAGTTTAGTGTTCGTTTCATGATGTTACTGTTATATGCCAATGCATTTTCAAGCGTTGCGGCTCTGCCTCTGTTGTTGGCTACCCGCCAGCCTCTCTGTTGTTGCCATTGGAATGCTTGCAAATTCTTTGCTTACCATTGCAGACACAAAGGTATATATTGTTGTATTAAAAATGTTTTCATATGTCAGGTATCACCTTGTACAACAGGTACCAATTTGAACATTTCCTAGTTTAAGGAGACATCCTTGGAGCTATTTGCATGGCTGAAGAAGGGATTCACCATGATCGGTGCTTCAGGTTCGGAGGAGTTGCAGCAGAGTTTGTGATCAGTGAAAGGAGATACGGATGAAAAGCGTGCAAAATAGATGATGCATGACAAAGACATTTCATTTTCAATTCTAGAAATCCGATGGTCCTGGAGAATAAATCTATCGTAGAACTTATATTATACAAACCCTTTCTATATGTAGTTGACAGTTGTGCCATTGATCTGCAATGTCCTGAGCATATGGTCAACCTAAAGGTATATCATATGGAACGATCCCTCGGGTGAACTTGACAAAGGAGTACCTCTGATGGCATGGCTTTTGTAGTTCAGTGTTGTATAATTAGTGCAAGTGCTTCCAACACAAGTGGTCCATCAATCTTAAGCCCCAAGTTAGTTGGAATAGCTATCAATTGAAAGGGCAACCTTTCTTCACACTTGCTAGTTTGTACAAGAGCTTAAGCTTAAGCTTGCGTTAGAGTTTATCCCTTCTTGTTTTAACACTGATACAACATAAGGAACAACACCAAAGTAATTCGCTTAACCCTTTCATTGGTCCTTGGAAGTAAACAAAAGCCTCAAAAAACTTTTTCTCTCACACTTGTTAGCCATTGCAATGCTCCTTCCACAATAAAGTGGGGAAGGACTATCTCTACTATAGTATTTATCACTTTTAAATCTGAAGTCAGTAATACCCATTTATTAATGATCTCTCCCTTCGCTTCAAATGTTCTTTGTTTCTTCCATGACTAAACCTTGATTTGTTTTGTTCACCTTCAAAGAACAAAGCCCGTAGAGAACCATAAGAAACCAAGAACCTATCATCTCTCCCCTGAGAGAACGTGAAGAGCTAAAGAACAGGCAAAAATGATCAAGTTAAAGAATAGATCAAAATAATCAAATAATGCTTGGAAACACCCAGAGGCTGCCTACAGGAGAAGAGTTGTGACTAGTTAATATAGCAAGGCCCCTTACATCATTTACACTCCTTCCACTTTCTGGGGAGGAAATGCACACCATGTGGATGAAACTCACAAGCAGCACTATTACAATTCCTTCTAATATGGCTAAACCATACAAACTCAAAGCAGGGAAAAGGAGATCTTAACTTGCCAAGGGATATGAACATAAGCAACACTAAACACTCCCTTGGTTAAAGTCTTGTGAAAGAACAAATCCATGAGCAACACTAAACACTCCCTTCGATGAAGTCTCTCGCACATAACATAAGAGACATAAATCTATGCAGTTCATGTGTTGGGAGTATAGACTATTACTCACTGATATCTCAATTTGAGTCCAAAAGAATCCTACAATCCAGAACTTCTAATTAAGTGGATTAGCAAAGAAGAAAGATAATAATATTTGGCATGTATTGGAGGACTTGGATAATGACACAACAGATTATTAAAAGGTACACACACACAGCATGGACCGGCAAGATAAGTTACTTTTTATACTGTTCACTCGTATCATAGTCATCCCACAACCTTTGTGACGGCACTGCTCTTCCCTTCTTATCTCGACCAAATGTCTCAACATACCAACCACCAATGTCATGCATGCTGTAACGAGGCTCAAACAGCCAAAATCTGTATAATGAAATTATACCAGATCAATAGTTAGAGAAGAGAAGAATTCTATAAGAAATTGTGGTGCTAAGCTATACACATAATGCATAATATTTATGAATGATACAACTCACAACTCACAAACCAATATCAACCTCATCTAATAGTTGCTCAATTATCTTTCAAATTCGGTCTCCAGCTCGAGGTTCAAAAGCTCAACTTTATAGTTTAGGCAGCTTAACAACTCAACCAAGTCCTTAAGTAATTAACACCATAGAGTCCAATCTTGGAAACAAAGACCCAATACACCAGAAACCAGTCAACTTGGTTTGAGTCATTAAGCTGAGCCATTTGAGTATTTAAACCTTGCCCCATGCCTCCATCTAATAGCGATAGAGAAGATGGTAAGTGATGCCATCTACCAATATGGTTTTCAAGAAATGACACAGCTTACCTGCTAGGTGGTAGCCAGGCTCTGCTGCATCAACATTCACAAACAAAAACCTCATCTCCAACTTGATACCAGTGCATATGCTTCACCTGGAAAATTAAAGCATCAAAATGCCAAAAGGAAACCAATGGGAAGATAATCAGGTAATTGAATTCTTTCTCTCTATCTAGGAGAAACTACTTCTAAACTTCTGTTAACTACACATGCATCAACATAAATGAGCAATACAAAAATTAAATGAAAAGCTCTTGTAGTAAGATTTCACCACCCTGACTGTTTAAATCTAGCAACACCCTATGAGGCAGTGACAGATCAGGTATCTGCACATTAGACACTAGTATCTGGGGGGCTCTTGAAGATTAGGCATGCTAATTATGCCTCCATTAGAAAGATCAATTGGATACAAGTCCTGATGTCATAGAAGGTGGGAAAAAAAAAACCCAAACACACCTTTAAGTTAAACAATATATGAGTTATCACTAAAATAAATTGAAATGATACAAAATCACATGCATGTTAGTTGAAATTAAGAGGCATCTTGAAGATTAGGCATGCTAATACCATCCTCACCTAGTGACAGGGAAAACAAGATGGATACTGTTTTTTCTCTTTATGTCTTTTTTAATGTCTTTAAGCAGAATCTAGACGAAGACAGATATACCCCTCCCAATTCTCAAGTCAAACCCAACAAAAAAGTGAAACAGAGTGAATCCATAGGAAAAAAAGAAAAAAGAAAATTAATCATTACAAACTCCACATAGTGAAAAGCAAAAAAAAACTGATCCCAATAAATAACAAAAGAACAGCCAAAATTTAGAATTATTGAAAGAGAAAAAAAAATGTTACTGAACCACATTTCTTACCCCAAAAAAAACCACATTAATCAATTCTTCCTTCCTTTCTTTTCACAAGAATTAAGTATCAAAACTTTATCCCAAAAAATAAAAAAATAGCAATAATTCAATATCACAAAAGAAACTCAAAACAAAGACACAATTCAAAAGACACCCAGTTCCAAAAGAAAAGCAAAAAAGAGAAAACCCATAAAGAGAAGGGGAAAACAAAAGGGATCAACAGATAAAACAAAAGAAAAATTCACCTCCAATGTCCAAAGCGAAATGAAATATATCATCAGACTGGTTAGGCTACAGAATAGTTGGGTCCCTCTCCTTGAAATTCCCTTGAATCGCAGCACCACTAACATCTAGCTGAGGCCTAGAGTTGGATCGGCGGATTAGATACGCAGGCGGCTGCGCCATTTCTCTCTCTTGCTGAATCTCCCCCTCCTCCTTATCCTTCTTCTCCTTGATCTGCTCCCCTTTTATATGGTGATTTTCAAGAACTGGGCATTCCGTTGGACCAGCCATTAAACAACTTTCTTACCACCTGCCGCCTAACCCCAACTGTTTGGGCAAGCGTATTTGGTGGGTTGTCCTATACTCCTATAGTCCGAGAACCCCCCCCCCTCCCCCAAAAAAAAGTACAATAAATATTTTTTTTTAAATCTATCAAATAGAAACCAATCAAATTAGAACAAGCACGAGAATGTAAAAATCATTATCAAAAGAAGAAAAAAAGTGTGTTTGAATCCACCAGTCAACCTAGATCTGCTAGAACAAGCATAATGCTACTACCATGAAATTTGAGGAAGACAACGGAATAATGCATTCAGGTCCTTCAAAATGCCCATTGTTTTATATGCAGATAAAAAATCACAAAAAAAGCATTGTCGTATAATGAAATAAAACGGGCATACATACTTGGAAATAAGAAAAAGAAAGAAAGAAAGAAAGTTTTTATCAAAAATTTTTAGACCAGCTTGCTTACCGTCGACCGGCGACCACTGCAAGGAAGACGATGTCAAATTTTTGAACAAAATGGCTTGAATCCATGCCACCTGCTTACAGTAGACCGGAAAATATGTGACCGACGAATATACAACCGGCGAACGACCAGTAGAAGACCGACAACCGGCGACTGGCGACCAGCTGGAACCACCACGTCAGCCGGAGGAGTTCAAAAACACGATTTAGGTTTTTTTTTATTTTTTTATTTGGGTTTGGCGATTTTTCTGACGAGGGGTAGCGATGAAATGCGGGGCCCACCTCTAACCGTGGTTCAAAACCACAGTTTAACTTAGGGCAAAGCTTCCATACGTGTCATCCAGATAGAATTCCGGATGAATTCCGGATGAAATTTTTCCTCTCCGCCCCCCCCGACTCGCAACCCCCTTGCTTCCAAATTCCAACACGTTAATGATTTAAGTGTTTCTTTCTTCTTTAAAAAAAATTCTTTACTTTAACGTGGTTTTTTTCTCTCTTACATCATCACATCTCTTAGGGCTTGAAATCCTCTACGTCACCCCCTTTAAGCCACTCAATGGCCACACAAAGTGGAATCAACTCAGTTTTTGAAATGTCATATCACCTCCAAAAAGTCAATTGATTCCCCCATTGAGTGGCTCACAAGGGAGTGTCTCTCCTGCCTCCACACTTTTTTCATTCTTTGTATTTTTTTTTTTCTCTCTCTATCTCTTCGTTTTTATGTCATCATTCATTCTTTTCTTTTTCCTTTTTTTGGTTTTATTCTCTCCTTTCCCTTCTCATCCCATTCTCACTCGTAACGACGGAATGACTAATCGTATTGATGGGTCGGGCACATGTCTAATTGAGATAAGTGTATACAACACTATGGCTCAATTTGGCAAAGTGGGTCCGTTTTGACCCGAATCACATTAAGAGTCAACCCTAACTAGTTTATTTCATTTTGGATTTGTGTTAGGTTCATGGGTAATGTGCTAATTCGTGATGGCAGGTCAGATTCTTATCATGTCAAGCTATGGGTATACGATTATATGTGCTAACCAAACTCAACCCAGTCAACACTAACCCGCTTATTCATGTTGGGTTCATGTTAGGTTCATGGGTCATGTCAAACATTGTTACTCCTATTCATACTTTTCTCACAATCCCAATCCATTTTCTTTCTTTCTCTATCTATCTTTTTATGTCAATCATGTCAAAGTGGGTCAACCCTCTTTGATTCGAAATCCGTTTACAATCAACCCTAACCCAAGTATTTTGTGTTAGGTTTAGGGTTTAGGTTTGCGGTTTATATGGTAATTCATGTTCGCAGGTCAAATTCGTGTCATAACAGGCTAAGGGTACACGACTACATGAGTCAATCTGAATCCAACTAGGAAAAGCAGTATAAAGTCTTATCTTGTGTTGCATTCATGGGTCGTGTCAAACATTGCCACCCCTACTCATACTTCTTTCATAATCCCACTCCATCTTCTCTCTCTTTCTTTGTAGATCGTGTTAAAATGGGTTAACCCACTTTGATTCGAAATACGTTTACAATCAATCCTAACCTGCTTATTTCGCGTTGGATTCGTCATTTATATGGTAATTTGTGTTGACAGCTTAGATTCATGTCGTGTCAAGTTAAGGGTAAAGTATACGACTATATGAATAAACCGGTAAGGTCTACGACTATATGAATCAACCATATCCTGACCAGGAAAAGTGGTACAGTGTGAACATGGGTTTAAAATTGGTCCACGAAAAAGTAAAAGAAGACCACATTTAAATTTAAGGAATTGATTTTTTATTTTTATTTATTTTTTGTAGAATCTTATTATAACAACAACAACAATAAACAGCCTTATCCCAACTATTTGGGGTCGGCTACAAGAATCTTGTTCTACCATTCCTCACTTTTAAAATCTTATTGTTTATTTATTTATCTTATGGCTTTGATTTATTCTTTTTATTTATTTTTAAATTACTCTTATTATTTTTTAAAGCTCACCATTTGCTTCATAATCACCTGTGCTTGCACAGGTGCATTCACTAGTTGATTATTTAAAGTTATGAATGATGGTGTCAAGACCATTTGATTGGGTATAGCAATGGCTTGGATTTCCTTGGTTGGGTGCTGTTTTTTTGAGCTCGTTGCAAGATGATGTGACCTATGTAAACTTTCCATTGAAGAATCCCGAATCTACATTTACAACCATATCAACACGGGATCGGTTTATGAACGCTTCCCTTAACAATTGCTCATCACTGCTCCTTGTCAGGGGTGGACACATCAGCATTGAAAAGTGATTTTCACTTTTTTCGGGGGTGCATATTCACTTTTCGGCGCTGATTTGCCTACCGCCTGACAAGGAACAGTGGTTAGCATTCGTTAAGGTGAGCATTTTTTATCCATTCACTATCAACTCTGTCATATTGACTTAAGAGTAATGCTAAATAGACCTAGGGCTGCCAATGAGCCGAGTGATCCAAGCCTCATCTTGCAATTCAGCTTGTTTAACTAAGTGAGCTTGAGTTGAGTTGTATTAGGTTCAACTCGTTTAAAGTTTGTTAGGGCTGTCGATGAGACGAGTTAGTTCGGCTTGGCTTGTTAAGAGCTTAGCCTGAGCCTTGTTCTAAGCTTGATGAGTAGATCCTGAGTTTTGATATAAGCTTGTTTTTTAAGTGAGCCTCAGCTAAGCTTCACTAAGCTCAACTTGCTAAAAGCTTGGCTCAATAAGAGCTTGGTTTAGTTAATAATTTTATAATAATATTATTTATTGTGATAATTTTATGTTCAAATAAGACATTAGGTTAATGGGAAATTAGGATGTTGGATTTTTTATTTTATTTTAACAAGACAAGCCTGAACCCACATTTACGAGCCTGAGCTTAGCCTTCATATGACAAGCCCAAGCCGAGTTGTGCAAAGCTTAGCTTGTTGACTTCGCCAAAGCTCGGCTCATTAAGGGTTATATAAGTATATAAAATATATATGTATAATTTAATGTATTATATATTAAAACAATAAAAGATGTTTATACATAATAGTATACGTGCATGAATTTAAGTAATCATTGTATCACGCCATAACATTACTCTAATTTATCAAAATAAAAAATTAATTTTATCTACATCAAATTAATAGTAAAAAAATAAACTTGATTTTGTAGTATGAGACATCATGTCAATCATAAATTTGCTTAGTTGTACTTTGTATTAAGACGGTTGTAAATTGCTTTCTTACAAAATAAACCTATAAAATATTGTTCTTTTGTAAAAAAAAAATGAGTGATCAATGGTGTAATGTGCACATAGATACGTGATGTGTTTTCAAATTTGGTGCCTCTTTCCGGGTACTAATAACTTTGTTTTACGCTTTTAACCCTTTCACACCACATGTCAGCTTAATCTTGAGTTTGGTGAACTGAGCTAAGTTTGAACCAAGCTCCACTCTCTGGCTCATGCTTGATCTCCTTTTGTGACGAGCTTGAGTTGAGCTGGACAAAGCTCAAGTTGTTGACACCCTTAAATAGACCACCCTAGTTTAGGATAGTCTCTACCACAATCAAGACTGAATTAGGATTGTTTAACAACTAATTGATATCCAGCACACGTCTCCCTCCAAAATGACATGACTTGCATTACTTGCTGTAGTCACCTATAAGTCTAATAGGCAAATAATTTGTTCATTTTACCCATGCCCCTGTTTTATCTGGTTCAAGACTGGTGAAGGCACATGGCACCAAAAAAAAGGGTAAACTAGATAAAAAAAGGATGATTCAGTGCATGAGATTCCCACTAGCACGGGGTTTGGGAGAACAAGATGTATGCAGTCTTACCTTCATTACTGGAGAAATAAAATAGTCTTAGTGCACAAGGCTCCTGCCACTATAGGAAGGGTAAACTAGATACTGAAAAAAAAAAAAAAAAATTAAAACCCAAAAATAGCTCAACAAACAAGACAAACAATTGTAATCTAACAGATATCAGCTTTTTAACCCATAAAACCTAGATCAACTGAGAGTTAAAGGTTGAAGTGCCATTTTGACGTTGGAAAATTTAGGGGATCACATGGATTGTATTTGTTCGAAGACGCGCGATCTGATGTTGCTTTCTTCATAATGTTAATTGCCTCCTCTCAGTATAACAAGGTTCCAACGATAAAGTTTTTAAGATATAATCGAATCCAGAATATGTGTTTGTACCTTGTTTGCACTTGCTTAATAAAAATAACACCACTTCAATACGAGATGCTCAGAAAGAAAATTGACATAATAGCATTTCAAAATTCTTCTAAAGAAGACTACCGACAAAACCTCTTTTTTTTTCTTTCCTAATATATAAAACACCACACGACACACCCATATATATTAATATAATGCCGTTGAAACATTATACGAGATTACCCAACATTTAATTTCAATGAATATAATATTAAATTGATGTAAAGCCTCCACTTCAAATGTATGTAACTGTTCACAAGTTAATATAATAATAATAATAAAATTTCAAATACTACCAAAACGTATGTAACATCCCTCTTAAATAATAAAATATTATTATTTTATTTTAAATTTGAATCCAACAAAAAACGTATGTAACAACTCTTTTAATAATAAAATATTATTTTATTCTTAATGCATGTAATGATTGCATATATTATTTTGAAATAAAAAACTAACATTTGAAACTTCGTGGTAAATAATAGGCCACTCTACGCTACACAGTCCACAACCCTAATGGGCCAACTTTAAACATTTTATTGCATCTTGCACCGTCAATGCCCAAGCAAGAGTAATTTGGACCTTTGGAAGTCTAAGAAAGGTAGCCATGAAGATAAATGTGATCCATTCCGATAGTAGAAATTTATATTTTTGTTCTCAGATTTTTTACATCTTTGAAATCTAATATTTTCCTGTTCCTCGTAAAAGTCCAGCATTTCCACAAGTCACAGAAAACCTTTCTTTCCACAAAAACGCTTATTGATCCTCTATTTGGGAGATTTTCTGGTTACCAGTTGTTCATTCGGGGGTAATGAAATTTATATTGAGTTCACTATCAAATCTCTAACATTTTCTTTCATTACATTATTTCTCCTTATATACTCATAAATGTAAACCACTATTTTTCTTCTTCTTCTCTTTTTTTTTTTTTTAAACCAATACATGCAAAATCGCTAAGTTTAATGAAATAAGAAGAGTCGACTTTATTATAAAAAATAAAAAAAAGGAGTCGACTTGAAAGTTTCAATTTTAGACCTAACTTATTCAAAAGAAAAAAAGAAATTAGTGACTTCATTTTTTTTAGATATCATTGTTATTTTTCTTTACTCTCTCTATTTCTTGTATAAAATGCAACTTAGCATGGATTAAATAGTGACTAGAATTTAATTAAGAATTAGAAACGAGGTGGTAACATCATGTCCGTGATGGAGATGCGAAGGAAGAGGGTGAGTAGATATGTGGGTTGAAAATGGGGTTCTAATGTAACACCCCACACATGTTATATATATTTTTGTACATGTATCACACTTAGAATGCATACACATATTATATGAGTTAATGCAAACACTTAGAACCATTTAAATACACATATACTAATCTATAAATTGATACAATTTTAGAAAGATACAAATGAAAATGTAGGAATAATCTATGAATAATTATGTCATTGGATAGACATGAAAGTTTAGAGTCCAATGAAACAAACGAAGAGCGAAACAAATCCCAAAAAAATATATATATATATAAATGAATTAGTGAGAAAGGGTCAAACTAAAAAAAAAAAAAAAAAACTGGGCTCTAGCTCAATCGATTGGGAGGACCCCTGATTGATCGGCCAAGGAGGCCTGATCAATCAAGCATCCCTCCCGATCGATCGCCTATTTGGGATTAAAACAGGAAAGTCACGTATCCGTTTTGGTTTCTAATTTGTGTAGAACTCCAAGAACCTCTTGGGATCTATAAATTGATGGTTTTCAACCTAAAGAGACCTAGAAGCTATAGAGAATAGATCAAGAATAAGAGAAAGAGGAAAATGAAGAGAAAAGAAAGGAAAAACAAGGTTTTAGGGATTTTTCTAAAGAATAAAAGCTTAGGAATGTTTTTGCACAAGATGTAAGAACACATGTAAATTAATTCCATTTTTCATTCTATTAGAATTTTAGATGTGATTCAATCTTATTTTGCAAAGATCTACTATTATTTTTTTTATTGGTTTTGAAGAAAAGGATGATGGTTTTCAAAGAGGTTTTTGAGTTTTGTAAGAAAGAATGTGCAAGTACCAAAAAAATTATTTTGCAAGTTTGGAGGGTCTAGATCTTTTTTATTTTTATTCTACATATTACCAATTGTTTTGCTACGAATTTTCATCCGTTTTAAGGTTCCGAAATCATTGGTTTAAAAAGCTAGTATTCTGTTTTTTTAATAACACAAGTAATCTTAGTTTTGGGTATTTGATTTGTTAGGATTTTTGACAATATTTTCTTTGTTTTGTGATATGCTTATATGTTTGTTCTTAGATCTGAATGATATATGTTCTTATTTGTTATTGTAAAAATATGAGTTGTTCTATAGTTCTGTGCTTAGGTCGATCAAACATCTTTGATTTAAAAGTATTATGAATTTATTTATGTTATGTTATTGATTGTCATATATTTTGTACTATTATTGCTATTGTTTTTTGTTATTAGCCACATTTTGTCATCAAGGGGGATATATGATGATATCCATGACACCTAGTTTATGGTGTGAACTATTCTAGCTCTTCTCACTGGAGATTAAATGGTGTATCTTGCTCTTTTTATCGGTGATTAAATGATGTGTCTGACCCTTTTCATTGATGACTAAATAGTGTAACTTTTATCTATTGGCTTATGCATTTGATTTATGTGTTATGTTCTATTATGTTCTATTTAATTCCATTATATGTATTTGCTTTGTTCTCTCTCTCTCTCTCTCTCTATATATATATATATATATATATATATATATATATATATGTTAATTGTTCAATTCTGAATATTGTTAAAAACATGTAACTATCTGTTTTGTTTTGATTCGTGCTAAGTCTTGATCTATCATTCTTTAGTTTACTGTTTTCTCATTGAGTTTACCAAGCTCACCCCAATTTAACACCACAGATGATGAAGAGGTAGTTGCATAGCAGTTTAAATGAATAGAATTGAAGAGTTAGATGGATTTTGATTATGCCATGAGACATTGATTCAATTATTTTAGTTTGAAGATTTTATTTTATTTCAGTTTATTATTTGATTCAAAGAATGTACTAAACTAGTGGATTTCAGTTTTAGATTTGATATTTGACTTTTAGATGATGGTTTAGTTTATGTCAGACTATTATTTTATTTGAATGAAAATATTAGGACATGTTTATGGATTATTTTTCAGGATAATGAAATTTTATTACAAATTAATTTATGAGAATGTGGATGGTTATGATTTTAATATGCAATTCTGCAGAATATGAATGAAAAAGAATGAATGAAAAATTTATAAGCCAATGTATATGATATATATGAATGAATGATGATGTAATATTATGTGTCAAAATTCATGACCCTAGTGGTGTGGGTTTTGGGGTGCGACAAAAAATGTTATTTTTAGTGTCCATTTTACCTATCTTTGGTTTTACGTGTCTTCACCCATGTTGAACTGAATAAAACAGGGGTGATGACACATGTCTGCTCCTTTTACCCATGCCCCTGTTTTATCTATTTCAAGACTAGTGAAGGTACATGACACCAAAGAAAGTATAGAATAGGTATTGAAAAAAAAAATTTAAAACCTCAAAATATCCCCCATCTTCTTCTTTCACATTTCTCCCCTATCTTCTTCCTTTCACTCTCTTGTGATCAAATGCCCCATTGATCACCCCAAGGATGTTAACGATGGAGCCGTTGTCGTCTCCATCTCTAATATTGGTCCTGTCTCAGACCCTTGCGCCAAAATATTCTTCTAAAGCTTCGTCCCTGTTGAGGACAAACTTCTCATTCCAATGATAAATGAATTGCTTAACAAGCTTTATGGTGTTTTAATTATTCCAAATTAGACTTGAGATCGAGATATCATCAAATTTAGGTACATGAGCCAGATATTCACAAGACCACTTTCCTAACTTAGGAAGGACATTATGAATTTTTGATAATGCCTTTTAGTCATTCAAATGCTCCTTTGACATTCCAAATTTTAATGAATGAAATCTTTAAACCATATTTGCGTAAGTTTGTCTTGGTGTTTTTTGATGACATTCTAATCTATAGTCCTAATTGGAGTGACCATTTATCTCATGTCATGATAGTTTTGGAAGAATTAAAGAAGAACAAACTGTTATATGTAAAGTCATCCAAGTGCACATTTGACTGACCTCAAGTGGAATATTTGGACCACATCATTTCAGTCCTAGGTGTAGCTGTTGATCTCGAGAAGATATGGACCATGGTGGAATGGTTAAGGCCTAAAAGTCTTAAGGAATTACGAGGCTTCCTAGGTTCTACAAGATACTATAGGAAATTTGTTTGTGTCTATGGGTAGATTTCCGCCTCGTTAACTCAACCATTAAAGAATGATGCATTCCTTTGAAATAAGGAAGAAAATAGGCTTTTGAGAAACTTAATGTAACCATGTCATCAACACTGATACCTTGCTTACCTGATTTTTATTAATATTTTGTTATTGAGTGCGATGCATTAGGTACATGACTAAGGGGAATTCTTATGCAAGAAAGAAGATCTATTGCTTTTTGCAGTAAAGCCTTGTCAGTGAGACATTTGGCACTATCCACATATGCATGAGAGATGCTAGTGATTCTTCATATGGTTTAAAAGTGGTGACATTATCTCAAGGTTTAGCATTTCTAATTAAGACATATCATCAAAATCTAAAATATTTATTAGAGCAACATATGGGGATTACTATACAGTGGAAATAGGTAGCAAAACTTATGGGGTTTGATTATGAAATTGTCTACCACAAAGGAAAGGACAACATCATAGTAGATGGTCTTTCACGACAATTTGATCCACTTGAAAATTCTGTTGACCCGTTTTCCATCCCAATGCCATTCTCTACCCTTCTTGCTAATATTAAGAAGGAAATGTTGGAGGATCCTATGTCCAAATCTCTCCTTGATCAGTTATGATCAGATTTGGGTTATAAAGAAGGATTCATGGTGGATGGCAATGAAATTCATTATAAGGGGCATATATGGTTGCCTTATTCCTTAAAAAATATCGATAAACTTCTTTTTGAGTTCCATGCTAGTCTTGAAGCAGGCCATTCATGCTCCTATGTATTTACAAAAGGCTATCATAGGCATTCTATTGGTTGAGAATGAAGTGACAGGTACATGAGTATGGTGCTTTCTATGATACTTGTCAACGTAACCAAACTGAAAATCTTTGTCTTCTAGGATTTTATCCACTACCTATTCCAAATCTCGTTTGGGATGAAATATTAAAGGGCTTCTTCATTCTCATGGGAAGTCAGTCATTTTAGTGATGGTTGATTGCCTCAAAAAGTGTATGCATTTTGTAGCCCTTTCACATCTTTACACTGATGTTTTAGATGCCCAGGTGTTTTGAGGAAATCGCTCGTATTTATAGAATGCCTAAATCAATTGTAAGTGACCGTGATAAGGTGTTTTTAATCCAATTTTGGTAGGAGTTTATAATAATAATTATTATTATTGGGGACTCAACTATGCATGAGTAGTGCTTTCCATCCCTAATTTGATGGCCAGACTAAGGTCATCAATCGATGATTGAAAATCTATTTAAGATGTTTTGTGGGAACTCAATCAAAGTATTGGACAAAGTGGCTTCCATGGGCCGAATGGTGGTATAATACCATGTTCTAAGCTTCCATCTAAGCCACACCCTTTGAAGATGTGTATGGTCGTCCACCTCCCACTATAACAACTTATAATGAAGGGGGTACTATGGTGGGCTATCTTGAATATAAACTATTGGACTATGACCGCATCATTTGACGCCTTAATGAGAATTTATTGGAGGCCCAAGCTCTCATGAAGGCCCAGATTGGCAATCATTAAAGTGAGAGAATTCTCCGTAGGGGATTGTGTATTTTTTGCATCTACAACCATATTGACAATTCTTTATAGCCTTACGTACTAATGTGAAGCTTATCTTGAGATTTATGGGCCTTACTAGATCTTACAAAGTATTGGGCTTGTCGCTTATAAGTTGGAACTTCTTCCCTCTAGCAAGATTCACCCCATTTTCCATGTGTCATACCTTAAGAAGCAGCTTGGATCTCTCGCATATCCAAATATGGATCTACTTCTTTTAATAGAGGAGGGTTATCTCAATCCTGGACTTGAAACAATGTTAGATCGAAGAGTTGTCAAGTACCATAATTGTGTTGTCACTGAATTATATATCAAATAGAAGAACATGTTAAGCGAAGAAGTTACTGGGGAAGTTTGGTTGATCTTAAAAATGGTTCTTGAACTTCACGCCATAAGGACATGGTTATTTTTTAGAGGGGGCAATGTTATGCATTCAATTCATTGTCATCAATCACCGATTCTCTCTCTTCTTTTTATTATTAGTCTTTCTTTTTAATGGATTGATTACAAGTTTTCTTATCATGGTTTATTAGAAATATATGGGTTTTACCCAAATGTAGGAATGTTTCTAGCTCCAATTAGGTACGAAGTAGTGGGTTCTTTATATGTAATCTCTTGGTAGACTAATGAAAGGAATCATAAGTTTTCACCAATTTTATGTGCTTTGAATAAGAGGACACCCTTCCCCTCTTTAATGTGGGTATGATAGGACTTGGGTCCTATCATGATGCCCTTCACAAATTCTGGTCCACCTACGAAGGTCTAAAATCATATGCTGCCCTCATAAAATGGGTAGCTATAGGGACATTCTTCTATCCCATGGTTGACAATCCTAAAACATCTGCATTTGTTATGTGGAAACCTAGATCTGGGATTGTATGCAACAAACAAGAAGAGAGAAAATAAAGCAAATAGCAATCACACTACAAGAACAAGATGATTTAAGTGGTTTGGCTTGAAGTCTACATCCATGGGCAAAAACGGAGAAGAGCTTTATACTATGATCGAAAATAGAGATTACAATGAATAGTGCAATGACATGAAAATTGAGAAACCCCAAAATATAAACCCTCCAAACCCTAATCTCTGTGGGTCAGATTCGGACCCTGAATTAGATACAAAATGGGTCAAAAAAATTTGGTCAGGGGCTTCGCCCTTGGACCCCCATGGGAGTCATATTCAGGTTTTTTGGATCATCATCCCTAATTATATCTCGGGTTAAATACAAGACATTAATCCTAACAAATCTCCACCTTGGATTGAATTCTACTAAGGTTACATAATACAGAAAACACTCTACTCCCATTTTCTCCACACAACTCCGAAGGGTAACTCTATATACTATGAACTCTAATCAAGTCCAAGCAATACTTGAACTTGAGACTTAGAAGTGGCTTGGTAAACATATTAGCTGGATTATTTTTAGTTCTGATCTTCTTTACTGCAATCTGGCCCTGCGCAATGATCTCCCGAATGAAGTGCTATTTGACATATATATGTTTCATCCTCTTATGGAACATTTGATTTTTAGTTAGATGTATGACACTCTGGCTATCATAATGCACTATAGTCAAGCCATGTCTTAGACCAAGCTCGCCAAGCAAGCCTCTCAGCCATATAACCTCCTTCACTGCTTCTGTCACTGCCATGTACTCGGCCTCAGTAGTGGACAAAACAACTATACTCTACAATGTTGCTTTCCAACTAACTGCACAACTAGACAAAGTAAATACACAGCCTATCAGAGATCTTCTCCTGTCATGATCACCTACATAGTCTGAATCTACAAACGCAATTGTGAAAACCATCAAAACCACCTGTTTTATCAAACATCAAGCCAAAATTTGTAGTGCCTCTAAGATACCAAAGTATCCACTTCATTGCCTGCCAATGTACATTCCCTGGATCGCCTATATATCTACTAACAACATTGACAACATATGGAATATCAGGACGGGTACAGACCATGCCATACATGAGGCTCCCAACTGCACTAGCATAAGGAACACGAGACATGTACTCTCTCTCTTGTTTTGTTTGTGGTGACAACTCTACTGAAAGTTTGAAGTGATTAGCCAATGGAGTGCTCACAGGTTTAATATGCTGCATCCCAAAATGCTCAAGTACTCTCTCAAAGTATTTTTTTCTAAGACAAGTACAACTTTCCTACTTCTTTATCCATATATATCTCCATACCCAAAATCTTCTTTGCTGCCCCTAAGTCTTTTATCTCAAATTCACCACTAAGTTGAGCTTTTATTTTGTTGATTTCAGACATGTCTTTGGCAACATTAAACATGTCATCAACATAAATAAATAAATACATAAAAGAACCATCTGGGAGCTGTTTAAAGTAAACATAGCTATCATACTAGCTCCTAAGAAAGTCATGCTCAAGCATGAAAGCATCAAACCTCTTATATACCACTACCATGGAGACTGTTTCAGTTCATACAAAAACCTTTTCAACATGCACACATGGTCTTCTTTTTCTGGAATCACAAACCCCTTTGGCTGCTGCATGTAAATTTGGTCCTTAAGCTCACTATACAAGAAAGTTGTTTTGACATCAGACTTCTCTAACTCCAAGTAACACATAACAACCATGGTAAGCATTACACGAATAGAATTATGCTTCACTATAGGTGAGAAAAATTCATTAAAATCCACACCCTCTTTTTATTCATAGCCTACTGCAACCAAACGTGCTTTGTATTTTACACTGTTAACACCAGGTGTTCCTTCATTTTTCTTATATGCCCATTTATAGCCTATTTGACTAATTCGCAGGTTTGATTTTTATAGAGAGACTCAAACTCTTTATTCATATAAACCACCCAATGCACAGATTCGCTGTTTGTAATAGCTTCATGGTATGTAAAAGGTTCCTTGCATTCAACATCCTATTCTGCAACATTCAATGCAAAAACAACCAACTTTGCATAGCTGCTATATTTCTCTAGCGGTCTAATCTCTCTTCTTTGTTTCCCAGTAACAACACTGTACTGTGGTTCCTCTTATACAACCTCTTCACTACAATGTTGTTCCTCATCCTCCTTAGGTTGAATGGAAGTGATTTTCTGCACTTTTCCAGAAACATCAAACTCAAGCTCCACCTGCTTCTTAATACCCTACTCTATCCCCGTGTCAACAACCTTATTTTTTTATTTTAGCATAGAAGATTCATAAAAAATAACATCCTTACTAACAATGAACTTAGGTGACTTGGGATCAGTGCACCACAACTTATATCCCTTCACACCAGATGCATAACCAAGGAAATTACACTTCTTAGCTCTAGGTTCTAGCTTACCTTCATTAACATGAACATAAGTTGGATAACCAAAAATGCATAAACCAGAGTAATCTGCGAGAGTGTCAGACAATACTTCATGATGCGTCTTAGACTCAATAGTCGTTGATGGAGATAGTTTCACCAAGTGACAAGCTGTGGTAACTACTTTTACCCAAAACTCTCTTCTTAGTCCAACAGTAAAGAACATGCAATGAGCTCTCTCAAGTAATGTTTTGTTCATGTATTCTGTTGAGGAGTATGCCTAACCATGCAGTGTCTCACAATCCCCTCATTCCTACAAAACTCGTAGAAATCTCCTGAACAAAACTCTAACCCATTATTTGTTCTCAGCCTCTTGATTTTCTCGTCTGTTTATTTCTCAATTATGGTCTTCGACTGCTTGAAGTTTAGAAACGCTTCATCTTTCTGTTTTGAAATGAAGACTCAGGCCTTTCTAGAGAATTCATCTATGAAGGTTAACATGTAGCCAAGACCACCATTTGAAACAACTTAAGATGGGTCCCAAAGATCTGAATGAACACGGTCCAATGGTCCTTTTGTCCTGTGCACAACAGTACTGAACTTCACTCTGCGTTGCTTCCCAAACACACAGTCCTCACAAAAGTCCAACTTCATCATCTTTTGACCACTAAGTAAACCCCACTTGTTCAACACAGTCATCCCCCTTTCATCCATATGCCCAAGCCGTATATGCCAAAGGCGGGTAGTGTTTAAATCAGTATCCATAGATGATGAAATCGCTACTACCCCTAAAACTGTACTGCCGTGCAACATATATAAATTCCCATTCTTATGTCCTCTCATCACTCTCATGACTCCACCTTCAATGGTACACTTACATCCAATAGAACCAAGAGCACCCAATGAGATTAGGTTCGTCTTTAGGTCTTGGTATATGTCAGACATCTGTTGAGGTCCCAACAATGCCATCATGCATCTTAATCTGAATTGTCCTAACTCCTATAGTCTTATAGGCCATGTTGTTTTCCATTAAGACTGTACCGCCATTCACCTCCTTACACATTGTAAACCAACTCCGGTTCAGGATCATGTGAAAAGAATAACTTGAATCAAGGATCCACTCCTCATTAGTACACACACTGCAATGAGAAATAACAAGGACATTCTCAGAACCATCAGAATTGTCATCTACTACACCTGCAACCTCTTTTGCCTTCTTTTTTTTGAGCTTTGAGCAATCTCTGCGAAAGTGCCCAAGCTTATGGCAGTAATGACACTTATAATTCTTTGATCTAGATTTTTCCTTTTTAGATGAACTTCTTCCCTTCGTCCTTCCTCTAGCCACCAGCCCTTCCTCCTGGCTATCACCCTCTTCTGCAAACACTATTTTTCTCAATTCTCTGGAATGCAATGATGCTTTGACATCCTCCATGAAAATCGTAGAAGGGTAGTGACAAAGTGCTCATAAGATGGGGGTAGAGAACATAACATAATTAAAGCCTGATCTTCATCATCCACTTTTACATCTGTATTTTTTAAATCCACAATATCTAGATGAGACTTCAGTGACATACATTCTCTCATCCTCAACATATAGAGGCGTTGTTTAAGATATAACTTATTCGTGAGAGATTTTGTCATGTACAGACTCTCCAATCGACGCCACAATTCAGCCACCATCATCTAATCAACAACTTCATGCATAATTTATCAGACATGCATAATTGAATCGCACAAAGTGCCTTGATGTTAATTTCTTCTCATTTGTCTTCCTTCATCGTCGCAGGTAATTTATCATTCCCTAACAGTGTCTTGTACAATCCCTGTTGTGCCAACAACGTGCACATCTTAACGTGCTAGATACTGAAATTGTTTTGCCCATTGAATTTCTCAACTTTGTTCTTTGCCACCATTACAACGATCAACCGAGCTCTGATACCAGTTTGTTATGTGGAAACCTCGATTTGTGATCATATGCAACAAACAAGAAGAGAGAAAATAAAGTAAACAACAATCACACTATAAGAACAAAACAATTTATGTGGTTCGGCTTGAAGCCTACGTCCACTGGCTAAAACGGAGAAGAGATTTCCACTATGATCGAAAACATATATTACAATGAACAGTGCAGTGGCACAAAAATCGAGAAAACCCCAAATATAAACTCCCTAAAACCTTAATCTCCGTGGGTTAGATCCGGACCCCGAGTTAGATACAAAACAGATTAAAAAATAATCAGCTTGGGGTTTCGCCCTTAGACCCCATGGGCATCATATTTGATTTTTTCGGATCGTTATCCCAGGTTATATATTAGGTTGAATACAAAACATTAACCCAACAACATTGCTTGTAGGCATCTACATGTTTTTGAGATTGGTAGAGAAAGTCCGCTAGATCGATTACAAGGATGGGTTGTAGTTGACGGACATGAACTCTTTGATTTTTCACTCTCACATTGTTACTGGACTTAGATCTATTTTATTGCCAACCATCGCTTGCTTACAAGAGAATTAAGGTTTCCTTGTGAGTAATGGCCAGAAGACATGGGGCAGCTTGGTGATGGAAAATATTATGAGGTAGTTTGGGGTTTTAAAATTTATATTTCTTAACGCCACTTTTATCCGTCCTCCTTATGCTACATGTTTTCACCAACTCAAAAGTGCCTTTGGATCATCTCAAGAAGATGCTTGAGAGGATCTCTCAAGCCGACCTAGGAGAATACCATATTACCTTCATGATTGGCCGTGAGTTTACTTAACTCAATTTGTTGTTGTGCGTGCAAGTACAAAAGGATCGGAAAAGAAAAAGAAAAGGAAAAAACAAAGAAAGGATTTCTTTCAACAAAAAAAGTCTCTTCTTCCTTAGTTTCCTGCTCAAACAACGGAGGGGAAAACTGTTTAAACATAATTAGCAATTGGTGTGTTTGATTGGATGAAATGGAAATGAGTCTAAAAGAGCATCTACAATTTTGAGTCTATGAGAATTGAGAATTTTCTCTACTGTTGTATCTCCCACAGACCCAAACTTAACACATACATCGTTTTTTTTTTTGGAAGAAAATGTAGAAGTTCTAGTTCTCTAGTTTAGCTTTTTGTGATCTCTTTTTTATTTAGGCTATGCTTGGTTGTTAGTAGAATGCGAGAAAGTGAAGTAAAGGTAATTGTATGAAAATGAGTAAAGTGAAGTGAAGTAGAGTGGAGTGAAATTGTGTTTTCCAACAATTGTTTGGTTGATTTAGAATACAATAAGTAAGTAAGCAAGCAAATATTAGGAAATATTTTTGCAACGTATTTCATTCCAAAATCAGACCAAATTGGTCAGATTTTGACAAAGGAAAACAAGGTATTAGGAAAGCCTTAAATGGAAAGTCAATATTCCAATGAACATTTTATTATTTCAATCAAACAGCCACTTCATTTGGAATTTTTGAAGATCCGTACTGTTTTCCATTACTTAACTAGCAACCAAGCATAGCCTTAGAATGTTGTAATTTGTTGATAACGAAAGCTTAAGTTGAATTGTTATTTTTTTTTTTTTATATTAATTGTAGTTTAGTTTATCTGTTCTTTTACCAAATTTATTTGATTATTTTCCATAATGATTGCTAGAGCTTATCCTTGCACATAAGTTGGCATTTTCCATTCGAAATTGGGGGAAGTATTAGTAAACAAATGACCTTTTTACAGTGGCTAGAACTAGTTTAGAAAAGATTATTAACTCATCAATTTAATAGAGCATGCTTAGAACAATCAGCAATTCAAATCATCTCAAATTCGTGTTCCCGACTGATATTCAAAAATAAGGGGGTGGGGCCCATTCACTTTTGGAATGTCCCATCAATGCCAAAGTGAATTGGTCCCACCCCCTGTGTCTTGCCTCACCTGGCGTCGCAGAGGATATCAACCTTAAAGTTAAGAACTAGAGATCTAAGATCTCAATTAAAATATTTCATAAATAATAAAAGAGGTCATTAAAATGTCACCTAATAATAAAAGACTCTTGACTAAAATTTGAAGAAATGATCATTTTGTGCAACATAGCTTATAATTATAAATTATATATTTTATTGTTTAACATATTTTTTTGATAGGTAACATTGGTGGTTAATTTATTAATAAGTGGAGATGGGTTTTAAATCCAAGTCTATGATATGACACCTACAGGGTTTACCAACTTAGCAAGCTGGTAAAATTATATATATATCACGCATATCCGTTGATATAAATATATATTTATATTTAATTTATTTATAAACGATAATTTATTATATGACTAGGGTATAAATGCATTTGTATTTACTTTTAATCAAATTGAATAAGAACAAATACCGAATAAATATCAGTGAGGTAGGTTTGTGAACACTCCCTTAAAAACCGCTAACCCCTGTCCCTTGACAGGTAGTGGACAAATCAGTGCTGAAAAGTGATTTACACTTTTTTGGGAGGGGAGCATATAACTTTTCGGCGCTAATGTGCCTGCCCCCTGATGAGGCAGTGATTAGCGTTAATTAAGGGGGGCGTTCCCAATCCTCTTTATGCTGAAGCTGATAAAACAGGGGCACACCAGGCAATAACAGTTTTTTGCCTTTGGAAAAAAGGTTACTTTCGTCATTAAAAGATACTTTTTCTTATTTCACGGGGCACGGGGACACACGAAAGGTGAATATGATTTTGAAAAGCAGTTCCCGACTTCAAACTGCTTTTGTAAAAGGATATTTTCGTCCTTATCCCATCCTTATTTAGATCTCGGATCCTCCCTAATTCATGCCGACACTTCAATTTCAAAGTAAATTTTCCACAACACCCTCCCTAGGAAGAGACATTTACGCAATTATCACTTTATTCTAAGATACACAAAATACCAACGAAGTGGAATTTATTTCCATCTTTATGGAGAATAATTGTCTGTGTTGACACATACCTATATAAACGTGCCATTGATTGACACATGGTGGATTTTTGAAATTGGTCTCTTTTTGAACACTTACTTCTTTATCTGAATACTTTTTTTTGGATGTTTTTTTACCCCAAAAACAACGCATTACAACTAATCATTCACCATACACACTACGGACACTTTTTCATTACAGAACATTTTCTTTCTTTATTTTATGCATTAGTGGATGACCCGTGCTCTTATTAGGTACCTTACCCGTGGAAGAGGGAAACGTGAGATGAAAAGTGGGGTTGTCCATGGAATAGAAGAGGAAAACGTCAAAAAAAAAGAAATTTTGAAAGAAAAGAAGATTTGGTAAAGACACATATAATTTGGTTGAATGTAGTTAAGAAAATTTAGAAGAAAAAAGAAGATAAAAACGTGGGGAAGGGGGAGTAAAAGGCTTGTCCATGCAACGCTCTAAAATTTATCAAAACCCCCAATAAAATTTGTATTGGCTGTTTAACTTAAGCAGTTCTTTGCTTTAGTGTTTATAGATATATTTTACAAGTTCGAATGAGAAGGTTAGATGATACCTGATAAAGGGTATTTTAGTAAATATACAATAAAATCCATCTTACATTTACTGACATGCCCTTAATCAGACATTA
This sequence comes from Platanus orientalis, assembly GCA_025762735.1. NCBI lineage: Eukaryota > Viridiplantae > Streptophyta > Magnoliopsida > Proteales > Platanaceae > Platanus > Platanus orientalis. Next base: position 24,977 of record JAOXJP010215030.1, read on the forward strand.
ATAAGAATTTTTTTTTATATTAAAAAGTAAAAGACTTGATGTAGAATGAATAAGGGCAAAAAGGTAATTTACCAAGCGTTAATCTCCAACTGCTGTATCCTTCAGAGTGAGAACCCGGCCAGCAAAGAGTGTGTTATCATTTGGAGACACGGAAACACATGCCATTATCGGACCACCGGAAACCCGAATCCGTCCTTTACTCCGGTCAGGACCACCGCCACCTCCGCCACCACAGTCAAGCGCTGAACTCTCTCCCTCTGTTTTCTCACACTAGTTTCACTACCTCTAATGGCTTCTCGAATCCCATCTCACCAGCTCAGTGGTGGTCTCTACGTCTCCGGCCGCCCAGAACAGCACAAGGGACGCCAACCGACAATGGGGTCGCGCGCCGTCCCTTACACCGGCGGCGACGTCAAGAAATCCGGTGAGCTCGGCAAAATGTTCGACATAGCAGTGGTGGATCCCTCAAACGCACCTTCTTCCTCCAAGCCTCCCCGCCACTCCTCCTCCCAACACAACAGCGGTTCCCTCCGATCCGCCTCCAGCTCCGGCCCTCTCACCAAACCCTCCAATTCCGGTCCGTTGCAGAAGAAATCGTCCGGTCCGATGCCGTTACAGCCCACCGGACTTATCACGTCCGGCCCCCTCGGGTCGTCGGCCGGTAGCGGGGCCCGGCGCTCGGGGAATTCGGAGCCCTCGAGTTCGATCAGTAAGACTGCGTACGGTGCGGCCGTGACGAGTTTGAGTGAGGAGGTGAAGCTTGGGTTTAAGG
>JAOXJP010215031.1:0-11810 GCA_025762735.1 Platanus orientalis
GTAATAAACATGGCTCAATCCTTGGGGCATCATACCTACATTCTCGGATGATTGCTCAAGTTTGAAGATTCAAATGAGACATAATTCCTAGCATGAGAGCAAATACAACAAGAAGGTCTATTGATAGGATTTGGGTTGAACAATAAACGTGGCATTGCCGTAGTGAGCAGGTTCCGATACCTATCCAACATGTGATACAATGTCTGACAAAACGTATTTTGATAATTGCACAAGCATTAATATATTATGTATTTACTATAACACCCTCCTGTGACCCATATGTACTGACATGTGTTGATTGGTACTGGGCTGGGGTGGTACATCTATGATTCAAACCCATTCTACTGCTGAGGTCGTAATTGGTAACTGACTGCATGTAAGCAATGCTAATTAACCGAACTTCTATTTAATTTTATTTATTCTTATTTTTGGGTGAGCGAGTTATAGTCAATGAGTCAATCACCATGACTCGGAAGAAGGGGAACAAATAAAATTTTTTTTTGTTTTTTTATAAAAATCAAACCTTTAAATATACTATGTTTTTTTTTTTTTTTTTGAATTAAAGTAGAGACTAGAGAGAGAGAGAGAGAGAGAGAGAGATGGGGGTAAAATTGTAAAAAAGAGTTATGAATCAGGGACGTGATCTGAAAAGGACAAGAAGTGGAAACACTTGCCACTTTCTCGAGTGCAGAAGGTGGTGTGTCGGATTGTCCGAAATGGGGAATTCGCCCGGAAAAGACGAGAGAGAAACGAGAACCTCTCAGCTGCCTTTCTGTCTTTATCTCTCTCTCTCTCTCTGAGCGATTATTAGCAGTCTCAGAATAAGTCCGTACGGGCGTCGCCGGCACGTATCTCTCTCCCGGTTGGCTGAGACAGTAGTCGCCCAATCATCTAACGAGTTACCCTAAACGGACAGATATTCCGAGTGGAAGATGAGCCTGCACCTTAACGCGCAAATGGGAAACATAGAAAACGACGTGGACGGGACTGAGAGACTTTTGGATTGAGCGATTAAATTAAAAAAAGAGAGTGGCCGGAACCAACCAAACGCTGGATGGCTCGACTTCCAAACACATTCCGTTATTGGGTTGCCCACTTTACCTTCCTATTTCCTCACTTTCGCATTACCCAGCCGACTGTATCATCATCATCATGTACTACACTTTCTCTCTGCCCTCCTCCTCTTCTACTCTCTCTACCCCCTTTCTTTCTTCTTCCTTTCTCCTTCTTTCCCTTATTAGGCTGTCCTAGGATGGTTGTTCCAGTCTTTCTAAGCAACTTCTTTTAGCTTTTCCCTACTCTTTCACATTAGTATCGTTTGAGATATTATTATATGTACGGGACTCTGATCTTTTCATATTGAATGGGATCTGTCTAGTGGTGGATCCTACCCCCACTATTGAATGGGCCTCTCATCTGCTAATCTGACTGATACGAGTTATAGAGACAATCAAACGGCTACAAAGCTCCCCGTCACATGACATGAGGGTTCATCTTTGTTAAGCGCTTTGGGCTGTCAATGGACCAGAGATATGCATATACAAAAAGACCTGAATCAGATCTATTCATTCTCCTTACATCAGACAACGAGTAGGTACATAAGACAAAACGAAAGAAAAACAGGAGTACATAAACAAATGGGAGCAAATGTTCTACTCCCAATTTGTCTATTCCCCCCCATGTTCCCAGACACAAAGGCTGGGGGAGTATAAGGTTAAACCGTAAAAATGGTCTTCAAAAAAAGCATCAACTGCCAGCGTTTGTGTCTGCGAATATGGGGGATCCAGTAGAACATTTGCTCCCACCCTACATGTATCTGACTGTAGACCTGATACATGGACTTGAACCTAACCGGATCATTGAACAGGTCCAGAACCTTGGGCCCTAACACTACCTCTTTAGGCAGGTTAGGTACCCATAATACAGGCACCCTTATTAGTTATTAAGCATCTGAATCTGACTCCCCTTGTTATATTCTGTAGCCTCGAAGACTTCCAAAAGAAGTGTATATATAATATACACTATATACGGCAGATTTTAAACCGGACTGGCTTTGTAGTATCAGGTTAGACCACTAACTTAATCTTTCCAAAATTTTCGGTAAATCGGTCCATTTTATAACAAAACCAGATGAATAAGGTGGTTGAACCAATTGAATCATCTATATTATTTTAGTGCTGACTCTTGTGTCAGAATAAGTGATGAGAATGTGCCAAGTCCTGGTCAGGCCTAAGTAAGCCCCAGTCAAGACGCATAGTTATATATGTTACAGGCTCGGGCCAGCCCCAGACCCAAAAAATCTCTAGTCTTAAGGCCCAAGCACCGGCCAAAGTAACTATACAGGCCTGGGCCCTTGGTACATTACATAACACTAAAAAAATATTAAAAACTATATAAATATATCTATTGAGTATCAGGCCTTAGGCCTTGGTTGGGCCAGGCCAAGGTCATGCCAAACATAGCCCAAGTTTAAGCTTGGGCTTTAAAATGGAGCCCAGTCCATGTTGGCATATAGACTTGAGCCGGGCTCTAGCGGTTCCTGTCCTGTGAACAGCCTTAGTCAGAATGAATCAATTGAACCATAAGCAGGCTCCTCTCCAGCCTGTGTTCAGTCTGGTTTTCAAAACTATACTATATACTGTCGAACTTCAAAGCTCCAACTAATTAGAGTCTGGTTAACACTGATAAATATCTTCTTAAAATAATGTGCTTTGTCCCAGATCCACTGGTATCCTTGCTAAATACAAAATACCTTGGGAGTATTATTTAGTACAAAAAAGATTACCTTGAGTTTGTAGATTCAATTGCATGGGTGATTAGGAGTGACCACACCCCATCTAACCGTATGTCTTATATATGGAGACGGTATTGAAATATATACAGAGAAAGCGTGACGGTAGGGAAACCATCATTACTCACAAGTTGATGATAGGTTTCTCTTTGTTATTTGTTATATGATCATTCAGAAAAATTATGGATATAGACGAAAAAATATATAAGGAGGGGTTGTCTTTTCCCTCACTCTCATTGGATAAGTAGAAATAGAGTGTGGATATATAGGGCCATACTATACTATTTTTTGATGAAAAATTATCGCCCATCTTCGCACACTCACCATGTCCGAGTTTCTTATCTTGCAACTCTTCTTACATTCTTGTCTAAAGGTGTGTAGGTGATACCAAATTTCATGATACCTTGTCACAACCTTATCTAAAACTAGTTCAATTAAGACAACCAAGCCCACCCATTGAATAACTAACAGCTACCTGTTTTCGTTCTAATCCTATTGGTTGGTGATTATATAGGAGCATCAGAGTTCAAGAGTGCATATAAGTATGTTAATCAGCTAATGGCTCTTGCCCAGGCCCAGCTCCTACTTTGAAAGTGTAGCCCAAGTTCTACAATTTACTTTTTGTTATACACCCGGATTCAGCTTTCACCTGTCCACTTCAACTCTGGCTGGTCAAATTTAACCCACCAAGTTGGTGCGAAGCTCACTTTGGAGTAAAAATAAAAAATAAAAAAACTTTACGGAAAGAAGAGAAAAGAAATTATTTCTTCACCCACTACCCACCCATGGTTTTAAAACTTGGAATCGGAGTTGGAATCGGTCCTGACAGATTCCCAAGTCGGATCGGCCGATCTGGACCGATTCTGAGTTGATTCGGCTGATCCAGTGCCAAAAATAAATAAATAAATAAATAATTTAATGTTTTAAAATTCAAAATTTTAAAAAAATTAAATTTCAAACCGATTTCTGATCCGGATCGATTGATTCCCGAGTTGGATTGGCCAAGTCAAAACAGATCCCGAGTTGACCCTGAAAATCAAATCAGTCTCAACCGATTCCAACTTGGATTGGCCGATCCGACTCGGAATCAGCCGAGTTTTAAAACCATGCACCCACCACCCCCTACCCCAAAAATAAAATAAATAATAATAATTTTATGATCTACGGGAGGATGAGATTTTCATCCCCAATGAGTTAAATGATGTGTTAAATAAGCATAGATATACCTTAGCAAAATATGTTAAATGATGAAAAGTACTCCATCGTAAATAAAGTAATTAACTGTCTCCTAAAACCCTAAGGTTATAGGAGAGGTTAGAGTTAATGTACTTAATATATTTCAACTATGCCCAGGTAAAATAAATAAATAAATTCATAAATCTAAAAGATCCGCTGTGGCAATATTTTTCTGTGGCCTTTTGTAGCATGAAAAAAACCCACAAAAAGACAACAAAAAAAAGAACCATGGTAAAATAAAAAAAAAGAACCAAGTTTAATATACCAAAAAAAATTCATGCTTTTCGTTCATGCTGCAAAAAGCCACAGAAAAATTTGCGTCAACAGATTTTCACCCATTAATAAATTATGATGCTACAGGTTTTCCCATCTGTTGCTTGTAGACCTAAGAAGAAAAGAAATTTCCATTCCCTCCTGAGTAATGATATCGATCAAAACAGAAAACTGTAATGAAAGATCAAATATTTTAATTCTATTGGATTTACTGGTTTAAAGTTTAAGAGTGATTTGAGTATTTCACATGTGTCTCATGTTTAGAGGAGTAGGACCCATCATTCAATGAGCATCAAGATTGTCCAAACAAACAAAAGCATAATCAAAACTATTCTTAACTGACTAATCTATAGTTTTGTTTTGGAAATTTACTAAGGCTAATGTAGGTTTCCACTTATTACCTCTCTTTTTCCCCTTTTAAACAAATCAAAATGATTGAAGTTTTTCTATTTGGAATCATTTTAGATCTAATTCCTATTACTTTGATTGGATTATTCATAACTGCATATTTGCAATACAGACGCGGTGATCAGTTGGACCTTTGATTAATTAATATCTCTTTTCTTTTATTGACCTCCTCCTTTCTTTAATCCGCAGGAGGTCAAATATAGGTTGTTGTTCAAGTTAGTGAATTAGTGAAGTTATTTCATTGTAATTTAACTTAATAATAACAAGAACAGAATCGTGCTCTATAAGGTTTAAACCTATGACATCGGGTTTTGGAGACTCACGCTCTACCGAACTGAACTAAGAGCATTTTCTTATCACAATAGATAAGAATAAAACAGTAAATAAAAGTATTTTTCCCCAATGCATTTTAGATGCATCATGCATATAGTATCATAAAATGAAAGGTCATCCATGTGTAATTTTAATTGATCTCAATTGATCCCTCATTACTACTCAGAGGAGAAGTAATAGGTAGGGATGACAGGATTTGAACCCGTGACATTTTCACATTGCCAGGGCATTTGAAGCCATAAGAAGATGGTTCAAAATGAGCCCTTTTTGTGTAAAATTGAATTATGTATGTTATCATTCATATTTTGGTGATGAATGGAAATCAATTCATTATTGTTGAGGTTCATCTGCACTCAGTTATCGTCATAAACCAAAATGAAATGGTTTTATTAGACTATATTTTTCATTATAGTCTAATAAATACAACAAAAATACAGGTCTTGGCCATACAATGAAACTGATTTTTGGCCTACGCAATCCCTAGGATGGGACCCAGCTAATGGAGGATCCTAATCTATTTTAATGAGACACGTGGCCCAAACAGCTCTATGAGTCATACATTGCAGGACCCATTTTAGCTTAGCAGTTTATACGTTTGACTTAAAAATAGTCCTGAAATAACCAAGGGTGTTTAGTAGTTAGAGCGGGCCTAATGAAGAAGTCTAGCCCATGTAAGGCCCAGCAAAACCAGCCCAAAATGCATACTGGCAATAAAAAGCAAAAAAGCAGAGAGAGTTTTGAACTTTGGGGAGATAAAATGGCGGGAGCGTGGAGCAATCAATGGAAGTATTTTTCAAACTAAAAAGGGCAGGGCCTTTTGACCCTTCAAATCTTACAACATGTTGAAATCATGAAAGCCTTTTGTCAGTAGCGTTTATCATTAAAACCTTCTTTCACTGTTCCAAAACGGTTCATGCCTTGTCTCGCACCCCCACCCGGCCCTTTTATCCCTCTTTAATGCAAGCCACCATTCTTTGGAAGACTTTGAGCGGGAGAAAGATGTTAAAGGAAAAGATTACCAGTTTCTGCCAACCCTTTTTTCTTGAACTTATAGTTAGAGAGAGAGAGAGGCGTTTGGTCGAGGAGCTTTTAAGAATCTTTGTCAACGTTAACTGACTATTTTGTGATGAATGTGGTTCATTGTGACGTGGGTAATAATCTCTAATAATAAATATTTTTTTCAAGTAATCAACTTGGTTCTATAATAACTTTTAATACCTACTGATTAATAAATATTTTAAATATAACGGTGCATTATTATTTAACAAAATGTTATACAAATAATGTTTTGTGGAAGCCAAAATTTGGAGTTTGTTTGCAACAAAATAAAAGAAGGGAAATAACAAAAACAACAATAACATAAAAGAACAAGACAATTTACATGGTTTGGCTTGAAGTATATGTTCATGGGTGAGGAAAACGGCAAGAGACATTTTGCTATGATGGAAACATAGATTACAATGATCAGTGTGGTAGCACAAAACCCCAGAAACCCAAACTATAAACCCCCAATACTCTACTCTCTGCAGTGTGTTAGGTCAGAATATGGGCCAAAAAATTTCAGCTCCCAAACCATGGTCTATAAACGGGTCTTATTGGGTTTTTCTTTAGATCATCATCTAGTAACATCTCAGGTTGAATTCTAGACACTTACCCAACAAATTATACTAACATGTGCTGATAAACAATGGCAACTTAAGTATTTCTTTTATGCATGTAGGTATACCAGTTAGCATGGTATAAATTTTTGTGAGATGAAGCAAAAGTTTGTTGAAATTTCTTAAGGTAGTGAAATGAAATACCAAAGAAATACAAAATTTTCTAAAATTTCTCTAATTTTTCGAAAATTTCCAACATATTTTGCTGATATTGGCAAAAGTTGAAGAAATTTATGTGATGTCAATACTGTTATAGGATTTTTCGTTTTCTAATCAAGATAAAACCCACCATTAATCCATTCTTTTGCTATTTTTTTATTGTGTTAATTCTCAAGCAAAGATAACAATTCCACTTTAATCCTTTGTGGTATAAATATTTGTTTAGTTTTTAATAAGTAAAATAAATAAAAATTATATTATTAACTTAAAAATATTACATATATACAAATAATAATATTTATTTATGAAATATAAATACATAAATTAAAGATAAGTGCTTTAAAATAATACACTTCTCTATTGTTAAAAATGTGTTCACAATGAGGATGAATGCATCACAAGTAAATGCTATTTAGACTGTGTTACAAAAATAAAATTACCTAGCCGCATCTGCACTATTTATATCTTCAGGGACTACCAATCCCAAGCCTAAATAAAAGGAGAAGGGTTGCGTCAACTTGAAAGCCACCATAGAAACCACTCAAACTATTTAAACGTCTGAATGAAATCGAATCACTTCATTGAAAGAATAAGACACTAAAAAGCAGGTTCTCATTGGTGGGAATTTATCCTTTCCCTATAGTTTAAAACTCAAACATTGAATAAAAGTTGCAAGTTTGATTTGTGAGAAGTGGGTACATTTTATAATATAATAGACCTCATTTTGTTTGATAATGAAAAAGTCCTCTTAGCAATGCCTATGCTAGTCTCCTATAGGTGCTCTCGTGGTTTTGTTTTATCTTGAGCATGCAATCATGCTAAATTTTACATTTCTTAAAGTTTCATTAATGATTATTAGAGTCTTATATTTTCATAATTTTTATTTTATAAAAATATTGAAGCATAAATTTTGTGATTCATCGGAATAAATATCCATTTAAATCAACACTTTGACCCTTGGCTATATATGGATACATTTCGTAGTTTTTGAGTAGTGTTGTTCCAAAAAATGGAGAAGAATAAATGTCAAAACTTTTCAAGAAGACGTTGAAAAAAAAAAGTTTAATCATACTATTTTTTAAATGGCTTGAAATTTCATTAAAAATTTTCAATATTTTTCAAAAGCTCCCTAATCTTTACAAAGATTGTAATTAGTCTGTAACATTTAAGTGAAAGTTCCCCAAAATTCTCCTCACCAAGGCATAATATCTGTGAAATCAAAATCGAATCTTGTAGGCAAGTATTTTAACCAAAAAACTAATATTTTTATATATCATATGTTGTACTTATGTATTTTAATGGATTCATCTAATATTAAAATAAGAGATGAAAGAGAAAAGTGAGAATTAGTGAAGAAGTCAATGAACCCACACACAGACAGACATTTTTGGTCCACCCCATAATATTGAAAGCCACAACTCACTCGGGGAGGGAAGGGATAATCCTGATGAACGGGTGAGGTGGTGGGTTCCAAGAACCGAACAGTTGGAATCCAAAGGTCAAGTGGTCAACCGTCCTTGTCATTTCAATGCTTTATCACGTGAGAGAAACTCTTGGGTAAGTGATTATACACACAATGACCCGTATAAGAAAGCTTTTCCCCGTTTGAAGAAGAAGGAGAAGAAGACAGAAGGCTTTTCAAAAGTAGGATTGAAGCATCACTTCTTTTAAGGTAAGGAAAGGAGGCAAGGAGTGAATATAATGGAAAGGCAAAGGCAAAGCAGATTTTAGAGGTAAACAGGTGTCTGCGTGTCCCACACACCACTCATTTGGACCTTTTAATAGATCACTGGATGGGAACCAGCACATACTTAATTAATCAATTAATTATTAATTAATGTATGACCAAATGGTCCAAAACATCACGGATTTCACAAAGTCAAAAAAATTCAAATGAACCACTACCCACCACAGAACACTGCATCAAAAGGCGAGTCACAAGCCCAACTGAGTGAGTCTTGAATCTTGATATATCAACCCCCACACCCCTCTTTTAACTGAAGATTAATCCATGGCTAAGCAGCTAAGTTTAAAGCATGTCATACTGATCTGTTGTGAGATTTAGACAGCTAAAGCTGTAAGCTCGTTTGGGCTTGCAAGTCTTGGGTGGGGTTCAGACTTCTTGGCTCAGAGGTACAAAAGATTTGTAAGGGGTAGGCTAAGCTCAATTTCAGCTCAGTTTGGCGCACATAAGCCCATGTTGTAATATCAACCTTACATGAACCCAAATTTGCTAGCTTGAAAAGCCTTTGATCGAAAAACCCATAACCCAATATCAAAATGGAAGATTAACAAGAAAGCTTGGTCTCAAGCATATACAATTTACATAATTTATCTTTATAAAATATAATAAAATATCTAAATGTATGGAGTCTGAAGCCAAGCCAACTCAGCTCACGCTTGATTAGCTAAGGCCGTATTTGGCTGCCACCATTAATGGAGTCATTTCATTTTAATTTCCCAAGGCATTTGAAACCATAATGTGATGGTTGAAATTAGGGGTGACAATGTTTGACACAACCTGTGAACCCGACACGACCCAACACGAAAATAAGCAGGTTAGGGTTGACCCTAAACGTGTTTTGAGTCAAAACAGGTTAGCTGCTTTGACACGATTAATAAATGGGTTGAGCCAAATGGTCTTATACCCTTACCTTGACACCACATGAACCCGACTAACCCGACTCGCCAAGATAAATTACCACATAACCCGTGAACCCGACACGACCCAACACGAAAATAAGCGGGTTAGGGTTGACCCTAAACATGTTTCGGGTCAAAACAGGCCAACCCGTTTTGACACGATTAATAAATGAGTCGGGTTAGGGTTGACCAAACTAGTCTCATACCCCTACCTTGGCACGACACAAACCCGACCGGCCAAAATGAATTGCCACCCCTACCTCAAACTGAGGTGGTTAATCGAAGCCTAGGTAGTTTGTTATGCCGTCTAGTTGGGGAGCACCTTAGGGTATGGAGTCAGGTATTATCTATAATAGAGTTTGTCTACAATAGTTCAACCAATAGGACTACTGGGTTGATTCCATTTGAGATAGTTACTGGGTATAAGCCTAGGACCCCTATTGACCTGATACCTATGTTGGCGATTCATAACTCTTCCGAATTTGCATCTTCATTTACATCACATACTCACTGCATGAGGTGATTAGGAGGAAGATTACCATAAGCAATGAAAAATATAAATAGTCGGCTAATTCTTGCCGTGTACACCGCGAGTTTCAGATTGGGGATTCAATAATGTTTCGATTCCACCCAAAGCATTTCCAGCTTGGAGTCATGGTAAAATTACATGCTAAGAGTTTAGGGCCATATAAAGTCCTAAAGCGGATTGGACCTAATGCATATGTACTTGATATACTGTCTAACTAGGGGATTAGCTCAACATTTAATGTTGAGGATTTAGTCCCTTTTCATGGCCAGTCTACTCCCTTTGTTAACCATTTTGCAGACCAGTAGAGTCCCACTTCGTAGCCCCCTCAGCCTGTCTCACCCCAGCCACCATTACCAACACACAGAGACAAAATTGAGTCTATCTTGGATGATCAGACAATTTCCACTCGATGAAGAGGGTACCAGAGATTCCTTGTCAAGTGGAAGCATCGACCTAACATTGATAGCACTTGGTTAATTGAGGCAGAGTTGTAGCGGTTGGATCCTGATATTTTGGAGCAGTATGACAGTTCTTTATCGTCAGAGGCGATGCTTTCTCAGGAGTTGATGCGGACATCATGCCATGAGCAGGCACCTTCCAAGTGTATCAGAGGAGGAGGAGGAAGAGGAGGAGGAGCCCTATGTTATGGTTTGGGTTGCGGGTACCACTTCTTTGGACATGTGGCAACCCATGGAGAGCCACTTCATTTCTATTTTATTGTTTCTTACTTAGTTTTTGGCTTTACTTTTATGCACATTATGTAGGGGGAAAATAATTAAACTTTTGTTAAATGGGGGGTTAGTTATTTTGCTTTTAGATAGGACTTTTATTTATTTCTTATGTCTTACGACTTTATTTGTAATTTCTGGGTGGGAGAAACATTTAAAATCTTTTTGCATGTTCAGATGGATTATTAATGATTGATTTGAATATAAATTTTATGGTTTTCCCTCTTCTCAATGCTGAGCCTTAGTATGAGTGTGTGTGATGAACCTAAAACCAGAGTGGTTTCCCTCAAGGGGTTTGTGCGAGCTAGGTGGAGGCTTAGGTAATTCCTTCTTCCCTATCTATTCTTTCTTTGTTTCTTTCTTTATTTTGATATGCACTTAATGTTCCTTGCATTTTCCACCTAAAGTCAATCAAAAAATTATTAGTCTTGCATCAGTCAGACATTGGTTTTTGCCATTATTCAAAATGAGCTGCCTTAGTGTAGCAGGTAGGTTCTATCTCCTGAGTTTGATTTATAGTAAGGTGAAGATGTTGTTTTGGTTTAATAATCCCTTCTTTTGAACGTGTTACCATAGGATGTGTATTAAGAGACGACAAACACTAATTCAACTGAGATACTGAGTTATGAGTATTTAAAGAAAAATAGTATCTTATTCTAAAGAAGTAAACATAGGAGAAAAAGTTGATCTGGGAATATGTTCAAATGAATTTTTTGAACTAAGATCACCTGATTGTAAATAAATCGTGTCTGGGTTGCAAGACGGGTTGTCGGGTAGAGAAGAAGAGTTGAGTAAGGAAAACAATGAGTCGGGTGAGGAAGATAAGACCGGTGATCAATTTTGGGTTGTATCTAAGGGTTAAGGATGTAAAGGGTCATCCAATGCTTGAGTTTTAATTTTTAGGAAAATAAGTTTTTCAAAAGTTTTATGTTTTAGAAAACTTAGCTAGCAAGTTTAAGGTTTTAGGAAGTTTCTAATTTTAGCAAGTTTCTTATTGTTTAAGTTTGTAAGCCTATTTAAAGGCAACCCCTCCCCCATAATTTGATAGTGAA
>JAOXJP010215042.1:0-11809 GCA_025762735.1 Platanus orientalis
CTACCGTACCAGCGATAGGCCAGCGAATATCACTTTAAGGACAGTGTTCTATGTGCTTAATCATCAACCGATAAGTTGCTTTTATCTCTTTAATTTACAAATTTTGGATTGATACTTATTCTGTTGGACTGCATCTACTACATACCGAGTTATCTGTGAGTTGATATGCATCATATTTGCTACTGCCATCATTTACAATTGTTGGATATTGACTTAATTCAAATACGCATTACACCGGATAGAGAGGTGGATATCAAGACATTCAGCCTTGAGCTCAGCCTCCAGGGGATCTAAGATATCCAACAGTGTCTGAGCATATCTTATGGGAACTCCTTCCTGGCTTTTCGCAGTAGCTCCAACTCCTGATAGATTATGAACACCAAACGTGGCAGTATCAGAAAAGACCAGCGACCACCCTTCAGTCGGGAGGAATCTCCTTACAATGCCCACAAGGCAAAAAGAAGGAAAAAAAAAATGATGATTTGAGGCCAGCTTGGAGTCATTCAGAGCCTTTAGGCTCCCCAGATCCCTGCAAACATTACGTACAATGGAAATTTTTTTGTATGACTTGGAGCGAAAGACAAGCTCAATTCTTGCCTTCCAAATATGCCAGCATAATAATGATGGGTTCACATCACCTGCGACGACCCTCTTTGTGAGACGAGATTTGGTGGATAAAATCAGCAACATTTTTGTTATCGGCTCGCCACAACAGGCAATTTAAAGTCTTCTAGAGAAGACATAAAACGTAAACTGAAGTGAGAGGCTGCCCAGAACTGACGAGAAAAATTACAATAGAGAAGACTATCACAATTTCAGGGGCTTCCTAACATATTGAGCAATGCTGATCAACCTTAATGGATCTTTTGTTTAAGTTGACATTTACAGGAAGGATATTGTTGCAACAGCGCCAAACAAAATGGCAGATTTTGGGAGGAACTCTTAAATGCTAGATTTCTTCCATACCGAGGAACAAGAAGAGGATGATGGAGGGGTGCCTATGGAGGAGGATGCACCAATGTTGTAGGCAGACTCAACTGAAAATATACGGTTGCTATCAACAGTCCAAATAGGGGAATCTGATTCAATAACAGGGTTCAAGGGGATTTTCCGAATGGCTTCCAATTCCTGCTGAGAAATGAAATTTTGTGAGGAAAGGTACCAGGTTTTAGATTCATCGTTAATTATGTCTTTAACCAGAGATTGGGGCATTGGGAGAGTATCTAGGGGAGAGCAGCTTAAAGGCTAGGAGGGAAGGATTCCAAGGATCCTCCCAAATTTGAACTTGATCACTAATGCCAATTTCCCATAGAAAACCTTTCAAGAGTAGATCTCTGCCTTTTATAAAGCTTTTCCAACCCCAGGAAGTTCCAGATTTAACTCATGAAGAAATGATATAGATGGAAAATATATAGATTTCATAAATTTAGCCCAAAGGTTTTGGTGATGAGAAATGAGCTGCCATCCCTGTTTGTCTAGAAGAGCAATAATTTGCAGATAGAGATCACGAATTCCCAGACCATATCTCTTTTGCTTATCTGATGGAGCTCAAATTAGTCCAATGAATTTTTCTTTCCTTCTTTTTCTAACTCCATCAGAAGCTTTGCTGCTTATCAATATCATTACTGTTTTGTTTTTGTTTTTATTTTTTATATTTTGACAAAAGAAAGTAGCGTAACTAGAAATTGCTGCCACCAATCACCATTGATATTAAGAGGATCTGTTTCCGAGCTTGGGATAGAAGTTTTTCTTTCCAACCTTAAATTCTACCAATAATTCTGTCATTGTTTTTGATAGGTGAACACTAGTGTTAGTAGGTGAAGATGGGTTGTGAACCCAGTCTTTGGTACGACGCCTGAAGACTTTACCAACTTAGCTAGCTGACTTTACCAATAATTCTGTCATTAAGGAAATTTATTTCTGCCTCAAGATGGTGGAAGTCCAAGGTGTTTGCTTGGACTGGGGCTTCCTCAATACTCATAATGTCACATATGTTCGATTTAATGTGATGGAGGTGTTTTTTCTCAAAATGATTTCAGATTTGAGAAGTTTGGGAGACTGGTTGAGGCTTCGGAATACAAGGACATGATATTTTAATGGATGAGCATCTTTTGAGTTTGCCTAACAGAATAAGAAGCAATCATCGGTAAATAACAAATGGCTTATAAAAGAACTTGATCTTCGAGCCTTAATGCCAGTAGTTATACCTTGCTTTCTAGCTTGGATAAGAGACGCAAAGAGCCCTTACGCACAAAGCGAGAATAAGAAAGGCGAAAGGGATCACCTTGACGAATTCACTTTCAACTTTGAGATATCTACCAGGTTGACCATTAAATAAGATATGAAAGGATGATGTGGTGATACAGTTTCTAATCCAAGAGATCCATTGCTCATTAAATTTCATTTGTCTTGTAACTTGAGAGAGATATGGCCATCCCACCCAATTGAATGATTTGCTCATGTCAATTTTTATATCCATAAAGTTGGAGAAAGCTTGATCCCTTTTTGTGAAATGAAGTATTTCTTGAGCAATCAAAATGTCAGTAGAGATGAGACCCCCTGATATAAAAGCACTTTGGAATGGATGTACACATCAAATTTCGTAGCGTTTATGTTGTATGGAAATATGAATTTACAAATTACCCATTCAACATAATGGTTGATTGTTTTGAAGGTGGATCTACTTTTCCAATACAAATTTTTTAATCTATTAAAAAACTCCTGATTAAGACTTGATGGACATGCAGTAAAAGAAGAGACAAATATGAAAAAATATTTATGTTATCGATGTATTGTGTTTTATATATAATGAATACAAAGAAAATAAAGAAAGAAAGAGGGATATCTTTACTCCGATACCCATGGATTCCTACATTAAATGGTTTTAAAGTTGGATCAATAAAGTCAGTAGGGTGCACTATTGAAACAGTAAAAAATACGATAAATCAAGAAACAAATGAACGGAACATTCAAGCTCTTATAGAAGTAATTACCACATAAGAAATTGATGAGATCATTAGAATATATATTAGTGAAAATAAACTGATTTGGAATAATGAAAGAAAGGGTCAATAGACTGTTAAATCAGCGTATTTTCCATAAACCTCAAACCAAAATCAAGACAACAATTTAAGTAGAAATAGAAGAATAGATATACACACAATGAGATGAGTAGGAGCAATTATAATAATGAAGATAGAAATAGTAAAAATGGTAGTAGTAGTAATAATGGAAATAATAATGAAACTATTATTAGTCTAGACAACATAAATATAGATACTCACTTAAAGCAATAATATACATACAAATTTAAATACCTTAAGTAATAATAGAAACCCTACAAACAATATTGATGGAGACAATGGTAACTTTCCATGGAACCTTAATATATATATATATATATATATATTGCGGAAAGTATGCAATGAAGCTCTACCAATGAAAACCAACTTATTCAAAAGAAAAATCAACATTGATCTTATATTCCCTATTTGCAAAGAGGAGGAAAGCACCTTGTATGGTCTAGTAATTCATCCTTTCATTGAAAAGGTTTAGTAAGCTTCTCGATTTTCACTAGACAATATAAATATAGATGCTCACTTAATCAATAATATAGATACAAATTTAAATATCTTAAGTAATAATAGAAACCATACAAACAATATTGATGGAGACTGGTAACTTTTCATGGAACCTTAAAGTCTCATATATATATATATATATATAGATATATATATATTGCGGAAAGTATGCAATGAAGTTCTACCAATGAGAACCAACTTATTCAAAAGAAAAATCAACATTGATCTTATATTCCCTATTTGCAAAGAGGAGGAAAACACTTCGCATGGTCTAGTTACGTGTTCCTTCTAGTAACTTGTTCTTCACCCTGTATTTTTAGGTTTTCTAAAAAATTTCTTTTTATGAAGAATTAAATTTGGCTCAAGATCATGCATACAAAATTCATATGAAAATCAATAAAAAATGAATTGAACTAAGTCACACATGACCTAGATTTTGGGGTCTGTTTAGGGGGCCATCTCGAAGCCTTCCACAACTCAAAAAATCATTAAATTAAATACAAAACTAGGCATGTGTATTGAAAATAACATATTAAAATTTGAGCCTCAACAGATTAATACAAAAATCACAAGAAATTCTACACTAAGCATGGATAAAAAACCAAAGCAAATAGAGACTCTTAGGTGACTGGGAGTTCATTTCCCTTCTCTTTACAATTTCCCCTTGCTTTTTCCCATTTTTGAACTTGTAGAAGGAAACACCTCCCTTTGCTAAAACACTTCGGTGTCTTTCTCAAGAGAATTTTCCTTCAATTGTGCTTTTTCAAGGTTCGTGAATATCTTGAACCTTGTTCTTACATTTCCTTTGTATTTCTTGATTGGAGTTTTGAATCCTTATTTTAACTCTAAAGGATTTCTACTTTTCTAATCCTGAAAGAAATGGATGATTTTGACATAAAATGAAGTTGATTTGACTTTGTTTTATACTTGTATTGTCTCTGGTTTCTTGATGCTCTGGTCATCTTTACAGGCACTGTTGAAGCCCCCTTTTCTAGTGGCAATCTGGCAACATAATATCAGGTTGTGTTCGTCTTGGATTTTGCTACTGATGGTGGATTTTCATCCTCGTAGAAAATTATTCATCTGTGGTAGATAGATATTATCCATGCAAAATAATTCCATGAGGCTTTAAGTTCCTTTATGTAGATTAAAACTGTGAGACTTTTAGTCTTAAATTTATCTAAGCAAATTAATCTCGTAAAGCTTTAATAAATTTTATCTGCATGAATTAATTTTACGAGGCCTTTATGAAAATTAATTTGTGCATATTAAACTATCTTCGCTTTGTCTTTGACCTTAGTATGATTTCTTCTTCTTTCTTTTGTGTAGTAGATGGCTTATGTATGCAAAGAAGATCTTTCTTTCTCAAAGGAGAACTTAATAATCCACAAGGTATAGAGATATGCTCTTGTATTTAAAAATGTTCCAGAGAACAATCCTCAAGGCGTCACCCCTAATCCTCAACAATATATGAAGCTAATGGTAGTCCATTTCATATTCATTTGCTCTACTTAAACGATGTGTTGTCTTGAATGGAACAACTGTTACCTAGTCTTATCTCCTTCTTTGAGGCAAGGGAAGAAAATTGATGATACCATGGAAACTGAGTGTAATCCCCTCATTTATGTCTTCCGTGACAATAATGTATGCTGGGCAGACCTTCTTTTCTATTCATATGTGCATTTTGAAAGCCTATATCAAGATGGAGTACAAAGACAAATACCTTTATGACCTTATAAGGGGAGATTGGTATTCCATTACACGAGTACATCAACTGCACTATGCTTCTAGCATATGGCCTTCTTTATGATGAACACACTCCTACCAATGATGACCTGAAACAATTTTATCCTCCTACCACTATGGATCTTTTCTGTTTCTACTATCGCATTCTGAAGAGTGAGAAGGGTAAAGTCCCTTTCAAGGACTAGCTTGATGCCTTTATAGCTAAAGATGAGCAAGAAGTTGAGTCCAAAAATGGAAGAAACCTATCAAGGTGACAACATATTCTCAGCCAAGCAGTGTTGCTAATGGTTTTTTTCTTGTAGTTATGTATGATGCCTTCTTGAGTGGGTTAGCTTTTCCACCCCATAGGGGAAAAAATCATTCAAACAAGCACTTTCGAGGTTGCCAGCCAATTGACAATATGGCTATTTCTTTGCTATGCAGCCTCTGTGATGGAATGAATTGAGTTGTAGATTGCACGAAGAGGGCTAAATTCCACCTAATAGGTGAAACTACTTTGTACCTCGTGCTACGATATCTTTGCGGATGGATCGCACTTCACTTTGTATGAGCTTATTAACAACATTTAATAGGAGGAGAAGAGAATTTAGCTATACTCCGTACCCTTTTTATCAAAGACCACTTCCCTTATATGTCGATGAATTATTTCGTGATCGTATGTCCTTCAAATTCTTGCCACAATATTATTATAGTGGAAAAAACACTTATTGATAATGCCAACTTGACTATGATGAACACCAGTTCTTTATGTCACTTCGTGATGACATACTAACATGGTATTTCAAGAATAGGATATCATGGAGGCCTATAACCCTCATCACATGGGTCGTAAGTTTGGATGTTATCAATAAGGCTACAAATTTCCCAAGAATATGTGCAATTGACATATTCAAATGTCATTTTCTTTACTTTGTCTGTGCTCAAACGTGCACTATTGCATCTGTCCCTGCCACTTGTACTAGAGATGCTCATGTAGAGTCTTTATGGCCAGTGATAGTATAACTCTTTTTATAAGTTCCTATTTCCTACTCCTACTAATGATCTTACTCTTGTTTGGGTCCAACAGGAAGATCTTTGAGAATCGTGGCCTTGTGGAAGACGAGGCCGTAGTTAAGATCACGATGGACATTGTGGACATAACTGTAGATGTGGCAATAGCAAGGGTCACAACCTTAATGTTGAAAGGAACACTACACCCCTTGATGTTGAAGAGGTAGGAAGGGAAACTCGTTCTCAAGGGAGGACCTCACATTCATCTCTGAATGATCATGTGCCTCATGGAAGAGATAGGGAGCAAGGTTCTTATACTAGGAGAGCTACTTAAACGTCATCTCCCCATACATCAAAGAGAAAATGCCAGGAAACTTCTCCTATATGCCAAAGATCTCAAGGTGCCGATAGAGAGGAGATTTTAGGGAAAAGGTGGTGAGCAGACTTGGCCACTATAAAACAATTTGTTTGCATTCCACGAAAGTAGAGACAGACATTCCATGCCCTAATCATGGGTTTGTTATTTGCAATTCCATTAGAGCTGATCGTAGACATTATAACTCTTCGGATATTTTATGGCCCTTGTACCATCAAAACTTTTATGGAGGCCTTGAGAGGGGTAAAAATAGAAGCAATCCTACTGTGAATCTTGCTGATGACCCAACATAAATCCCTATTGTAGCTGTTGATTCAATGGTTGATTTAGGACCCTTAGTTTCTCGCATTGTCCAAGCATCAACCTCTGCATCCCAAGGTAATGCTCTTGATAATGTTTGGGAGAGGGCCCGCGCCATGTGGACTAAGAATTCTACTATTGGGGACATTTCTAACTTCATCGGTGCTAATCGTTCCTTCAAGTCTTAGCAGAAAAATCTCTCTTTTCTTTGGAAGGTTACTATGGCCTCTGAAAAATTTAAAATCTATTTTCATCATGGTTCACCCTTATGGTCATATGTAATAAACACTATCGAAGATAGTCTCTTAACCCATGATGAATAGACAAGGGAATTTGTGACATGATTCAACCAACCGCAAAACTTTGTTGATCCTATTCTCATCGATCCTCCATCACAACCTTTGCTACCCCCAGCTCAGGTGGAAGACCTTGAGGATCCTTCTGCAATTGATCATGGCTTTGGCAAGGATCCCTCTCTTACTTTAAAGCAAAGGAGAGTAGTTTCTTCCTCCTTTGAGTCTTCCGAAGATAACAACTCAAGAGGAGATGGCCTTTTTCAATGGAGGTGACTCACCCGACTTACCATACATGGACCCTTTATACCATGCAAAAGGAAAAAAAAAAAAAGGAAGGCTCCAAAACGAAAAGTATCTCTCTCCTCACTTTCCCTGAACAAGGAGGATCTTTAAAAGCAAAGATTATACGCTAGGTATCGACCATCTCTCGTATGAATTATGAGAAGGAACAAGAGGCGAGGTGTAAAGGAGGTGATTTCGCTCATGGTGACTCTTCTTCTATTGTTCATGAGACTCCTATTGTTGAGTAGACATCTTAAATGTCTCCTATTATGGAAGAGGGGCCCACTTCCATGAAAATAGAAGCACCTGATGAGGCAACCCGTGGTACACGTGACACCACAATCTCGGGTGTGAGGGAGGTTGTACCTGAAGTAGGAAATGAATAGGCTAGACTTGATCATGGTGCTTATCCCATTACAGAATGTCCTTTAGAAGGGATCTAATCGCCTTTTGTCGAGGAATAACCTTCTCATATTTCAGAAGAGCGGAGTGTTCCTCCTCCAACAAATGCCATGGAAGAAGATAACAATGATGTTGCTCCTAGTAGGTCATGCATATCTATTATTTTGTTTTTTATTTTATTTGTGAGTACCATTCAATCATTGCCTCATGATTTCAACAATTACAAGTTTTCTCAAGCCCTTGGTCCTTCCTGAGATCAGTATGTTTGAGCGGGTGGCCAGGAAGTCATTGGGTCAAACAATAAACATCTAAATTTTGGTTTCATCATATACATTTGCTTCTTTATCCAGCTGACCTGAAACCCCCTAGCCTTCTTTTTACAGATGCTATAAGGGCCATCGGCGCACGACTCGATAATGATTTGCAAGACCTATTTTTTTATGACATCTTCTTTTCATTGAGGCATCTCCAAGCCCATCAGGTTATTGGTTTAATTAGTTGAATGCTAAATAAGGCATACTAAAACTCTACAACACTGGATGAAACTCTTATGGAGATTGGGAAGATGTTAATTTACTTGCAGGATAGTGTCGACTTTAATGAGGAAAACCTTTTCCAGAGTATGAATTTTTTGTCAACATGTTGAAATCTGCATCAATGTGGAGACTCGCTTTGAGGTCTTCCATATAGTTAACAAAACCTTGTTATTTGAGTTTTCTTCCACAAAAAGTAGAGTTGCTATCCTTTAGGATGAAATTGTGACCACTAGTACTTTCGGCTTATCTTGAGTTTCCATGCTTCGAGTGCATGAGGTTAACTTAGAAGCTCAATTAGTTGCTATCCACCAATAAGATGAAGCTGAGGCAACTACAATGTAAAATTCCTGAAACGGTGATTCGAAGATCCTATAGGGGGTGAATAGGATCACTAAACTGATTTAAATTTATTTAACACTTTGATCCCTTTTTAATATACTTTTAGTATAACTTAAAGTGCAGCGGAAGAAAAGTAAGTAAACCAAATAAATCATCTCTAATTATTAAAGTTGTAATATAAGTAATGATTTTAATAAATTAGCAAGCGAATGCTAGTGTACCACGGGGCTCCGTTATTACGTATAGTTTTCTATACCAGAGTGGGAGCATGGTAATTAGTTCCACTTTAGAGTTTGATTAAAAGAAAAAACAAGATATATCAAAGCAAACAAGGAAGACAACACAAATGTTTATAGTGGTTTGGCACACCGGGGCTACGTCCACTTTGAATTGTTAATTTATTTTGAATAGCACTTATAGACTATTACAGGGGAAATTAATAAACCTTAATTTTACAGAGAATCCACTCTCTTATAAGCATGCTCCTAGTGTCTTCAGTGGGCACGGTCTGTCCAATGACTCTGATGGATTAAGGTTCACTTGGCTTTGGCAAGTGAGGAGAGAATCCACCTCCAATGGCTCCGGTGAAGACTACTAATTTGTATAAAAAAAATGTAAATGATCTTCTTTCGGATTGCATCTTTTGTAGACTAATTTGACTTGTAACCCCAACCCTTTTTCTTCCAAAAAATATAACTAAATGTTTGGGAAACTTTCTTAAGACCTTGAACAAGGTATAACTGTAGAACTTTCACTCAAGGTCATAGGCCAAACAAATATAACTCATAGGCTCTTTAGCTCTCACTTTGACTTGATTTAATAAGGATTTAACTATGGAATCAATCATAAATGTTATGTGAATAAATGAGACTCATTCCCTTATTTATAGATTTAAAAAACCAACTAAAAGGATCATCCAATGGATTTATTAATATGGTTAAAAAACTAGCCATTATGAGAATCTCAGATAATATTTCCTTCTATTTTCAAAAATAGTTCATTGAACAACTTGTTTTGACTACTTATAGGCCCCAAAAAGACATCTAGATCAAAAGTTAAGGCCGTTTTAAGTTGGGTCACTTTTCATTTTCATCACTTTTTTAATTTACTTAATTTTTACCAATTTAGACCATCATTTATCTAAACCTTTTGGGTCTTCTCTAGGATTTGTAAAGGTCCATTCTAAGTCCTTTGGTCCATACTATAAGCCTTTGTCCCTTAAGTTTGGGTCTATGTCTAATACTTCATTTAAGTGTATTTTGTCTTTAAGATTCATCCTTTATACCCAACTTACCAACCTTTATTTGTCACATCCTAAAACCCATACTAATAGGACCATGAATTCTGGCATGTGACATTAACACTATTAATCATTTACATATAACTTCTTATACAATTTTTTGCCTTTTTTCACATTCATACGTAGTGAAATATTACTTTAATCACAAAGCATATATTACATTCCCACAAGTCTGACCTGCATATAAAATCCACAAACCATAATTTTTTAAGGACACATAAACCTGTATAATCATAAACCATAGTTTGACATTCCAATCTAAATAATCCATAGTCTGACATAAACCAATAAATAATCTAACTAATAAAATCCATTACCTATTACATCCATTCTAAATAAACTAAAATAAACATACTAAACTGAAATAAATATCAAAGTCTCATGGCATAAATAAATTCCACCTGGTCTCTAATCCATCTCTAACTAAAATTGTTATTTTATGATCTCCTCATCATTTGTGGTGTCAAATTGAGGTAAGCTTGACAAACTCAATAAGAAAATAAATGAACTATATGAACATTGAATTAAGACTTCACACGATTTTAAAAAATGAAACTAATGCTTATCATGTTTACTAAACAATATGTAGAACAATGCAATTCATAAATCCATCTTCTACAATACTATGCATGTCATAAAAATACAATTTCATGTGCATAATGGAAAACAATACAAATCATATATTTTTAATTAATCAGAACAAAACATATTAAAAATAGATATCATATCAAAACTGAAATGGAACAAAACATAAAATTGATATCAAAACCAATACTTAAAACAGTTTGCACCGTTTATACTCCGGTGAGAAGGACCAGAATAGTTTGCACCCTATACCCATTGAGGGAGGTTACTACTATCAATTGGGTTAGTAGTGAGGAACCATAACAGTTCGCACCATATACTCAGTGAAGTGGGTTTCATCAAGAAGTCCCCTTGATGGACATGGTGGCTTTATAACAAAACATATTATTCTCTTACAGTTTCAATCAAAGCATTTAAATCATATAAGCAACATATATAGATTATTTACACTAACTAATTCAATACAAACATAATAGAAAATGTTTGATCCACCTAAGCATAATTTACAGTACATATTTTCAAAACTTTACAAATCTGTCTAGAACAGTACTCTTTAAAAATCATGAACAATATGATTTAAAAGCAACACTTTTATTTGTAAAACGGGATTCAAGAACACTAAGGATTTATACAAAACATTTGAGATTAAAACATATAGATTTTCTTACCAATCAGTAGACAAATAATTTTAAAACTATTAAGAAGTTCAAAACAATTTATAGAATAGCTAGTTTATGTTTAAGAGCAAAACTCTCCTTCAAAGCTTTTGATTTGTCCTTTAGAACATAGTTCTACATATAATAACAGTGCAAAATAGATTCAAAATAGACATCATAGCATTCTAGGATCTTAAGAAATTGAAAAAAAATCACTATTTATTCACGTTCATTCAAAACCAATTTATCTCTTTCAAAACCATATTTAAGCTTTAGGCAAATCAAAACTGATGAAAAATAATTTGAAATCCTTTCAAAATGGATTCAAAACAATGAAATTATAGAGAACTATGAACCTAGGAATGAAAATTAATAATAGTTGAACTGTGTTCTTACCTCTTCACTTGCAAAATCGTTCTA
>JAOXJP010215053.1:0-11809 GCA_025762735.1 Platanus orientalis
ATATATATATATATATATATATATATAGTTTTAACTCTATACACTTCACCTTTTGTGTGTGGGACAAACAAATTTGGTGTAGATCATTTCCCTTTTTCTTTTAACAAGAGTTAAAAGCTTAGGAGGGCAGCATTGAAGCAGGCTGATTTTGACAGGGCCAAGCCCAGTTGAATTCTGGACAGGGTTGTGTGATCATTTTTCACAGAAGGCTGCATGTAGGGCTAGGCTGGCCTATACTTTCGGCCTGGTCAGCCCACTATACATAAAAGGCATTTAAAAGAAATAATAATAGAAATAACCAACCCTAACAGCCTGTACAGAAGTTTAATAAAAGGAAATGATTCTAACTGCTCTTGCCAGTCTCACACTCACTTTCTTATATAAAATGTTAAACAGAAAGAAGGAAAATAAAACCCAATGCCAAACACTCTGTATACAACACTCTTTCCTAACTTTTAGATCGTACTCATTTGGGAAAAAATGTTCTATCAAGGATTTGGTGTTTAGGATGGTGTCGAGGACATCAGGGGCCGTCATATGGAATAAAATGCAAATTCTAAATTCAAAAAATAAATCACCCACCCATTTTATTCCATATGACGTCCCCTGGTGTTCTGGACACCATCCTGTACACCAAATCCTGGACAGAACATCCTTTCCCCACCCTCAATCCTTCCAGATGTGAAAAATGTGGGATAAACAAAGAAAAAAAATAAATCAAACACCCACACCCTTTTAATAACAAACTATAGAGAATCCCATTTTACCTCACCCTATTGTGATGCTTTTGTTGAACACTGAGCACTGACTCGCCGGCCTCGAAAGCTGTCCGCCGGCACTCGACGGGCATGTCGTGAGCCCGACCGGCGGCACCATACAGTTGAAAGACAAGCACAACGAGATCGAATCCGGCAACGGTGATCCCAATTCTAAGGGGAACCCAGAGAGGTAATTGTGTTGCAAGTAGAGTGTTTTGGTACTACCCTCAAGAACATTCCGTACATACTCCTTCGGCACGGTCCCGATCAGACGGTTGTTATTTAATAACAGACTTTCTACCCCTGCTAATGCTGATGTTAATTCTCCAGACAGAGAGTTATGACTTAAGTCCACGATCGATCCTTCACCGTTCAATGTGCCATCAACGGGCAGTGATCTTGGGATCCCACCAGATAAATTGTTCCGTTGGAGCAACATTGATGAGAGCCTGTAATGAAACAGTGACGCTGGAATTCTTCCACTGAATTGGTTCATGCTTAAGTCCAAATACACCAACTCTGAGAGAGAATCAAGGACGTCCAGAGGGCCCCACATCCCGTTCTCGGAAACGGAGAAGTATCGGAGTGACGACGGAAGTGAGGGCAGCCGTCCCGAGAAACTGTTCTTTTTCAAATCCATGTGAAGGAGCTGAGTCACCGTGCCAGGTAACTCACCCGAGAGACGATTCGAAGCCAAGATCAGCACTTTGAGCGCCGGTAACCCAGTGAGTCCCGGCGGGATTTGGGCGGTGAGTTGGTTGCCGCTGAGATCGAGAGTGTGTAGGTTTGGGAGGCTCGCTATGGTGAGTGGAATCGGACCCGATAGCTGGTTATTGGTCAAGGAGATGACTTGGAGATCTTTCAAGCTGCCGAGTTGGGAAGGGATCGTACCGGAGACAATGCCGGCATAAAGGATGAGTTGGGTTAAAGCTGTGAGGTTGGATATGGCAGGAGTGAGTGACCCAGCCAATCCAGGTGAGTCGGCGAGTCCGCTGCCAAGTGTTAGAGTGGTGACGCGGAGGAGAGGAGTAGGAGCAGAGGAGTCCGGGGAACAGAGGACGCCGGCAAAGGTGGAGCAAGGATCAGGGGAAGTGAAATCCCAGGTGGAGAAGAAATCAGAACCGGGGAGATCTCTTAGACTCCTCTTGACGGCTAGGAGGGCTGCGAGATCCCCTCTACTGATCTGTTGTTGTTGGAGGGATTGACGAGTCAGCGAGAAGAAGAGAAGCAGAAACAGGAGAAACAGAGGTTGTGCCATGAGAGAGAGAGAGATGCGAGATAGAGTATGAATGAAAGTTCTGTAGGAAAAAAAAAAAAAATAGAGATTTGTTTAGAGAGAGAGGAGCAAACCCATGGTAAACGGTCGATCGATCCAAAACAGTGACGTTGGAAGGAAGGGAGTAGTGATGGGTATTCATTATTTTGGGAGAGGTTATACGGTTCTTAGTGGCCCACCCATGTTATGAATCTGATCACACCTTTTCAGGATGTAGGGTCTCAACTTAACTCACCCAAAATATGCCTAATCCCAATTACATATTACATTTGGTGCATTCATCTTGTCCTTTCAACGCCTTCCCTCAATCGTCCTTTTTTCTTTTCTTATAATTCGCACCATCTTATTCGCACCATCTTATTCCTAATCTTTCTCTGCGACTAAAGCCATTTCAGTCGAGTGATTGCGAATATAAATAAGATCTCACTTATAAAATCTCTGTTTACACTACTGATGACACCTTAGAACTTAGCACCAACATTTTTATATTTTCTTAAGAGAGGGAGGGAAAGATAGAGCACATGGTTGAGATTGTCCCGACGATTAATTATTTGCGCCACTGGATATGGTAGCGTTGGATATTTTATGTCACAGACCATAGTCTCCATTTGACTCTGAAACGGAAATTGCTTAGACGCCACGGTCGAAAGGTTCTCTTTCTTTTACATGGCAGACCTCTCACGTGGGACCAACACCGGCTTTCACGTTTGCAATGTGTTTACACTTAGACCGGAGGTTGACACGGTTAGCAAGATACCAACTGGGTGAGTCCAGCATGGTCTGTCTGGCTGATTAACCCAGGTCAGACCATGTATATCTTAATAATTGTGGGATTAGTGTTAGTGGGAACTGTTAGAAACGTTTTTGACAATGGTCATATTTTGAAATCTTACTGTCTGCTAATCTTAAGCCAAAATAAAAGTGGATCCCATAAGTTGTTTGAGATGGGTATACATGGGTTTATGTTCACCTCAATAAGGAGAATAACGCCGTATGATTGGTTGTTCAAAACCGTTAATGGGTGAATGAGAAATTGTCTCTAAAAGTATCCAATTGAACATGGATTAAAGAGTAAAACTTGAATAATCCCACATTAGTTATTAGCTTAGAAAATTTTGAAAGTTTATATACAATAACCTTAGACATAAACTTGGGCCCCAACGGATACCACAGTTTTGTAGAAGGGAAAAGACTTAGTCAATATGGGCCAAGCCCACACACATGAGCGTTTTATTATTTTTATAACTTTTTTCTTATTTTTATTTCTTCCCAAAACAGTTTACTTGTGAGGGTGTGTTTATTCGAAGTGCGTTTTACCCTTTTATTGTCGTGACTGTTTTGAACCGAACAATCATAAAAGTGATTACTAAATCGCCCCTCCCTCTTATCTGCTCTAAACAAACATAAATATGGCCTCTCAATTTTATCATTTTTGCTTTCGTGTCTGTTTGAACCTCGAACAATCCTAAGTTGTGTTTCTATGCTTGTTCCGAATAGACATGAATAGTTTATAAATATTTTGTCCCTCCTTCATTTTAAGCATAAAATATTTAAAATCCAAATTAAGCATAAGCATCATAGAGTACATCGTAGAGTCTATGTAAGATAGAGAACAACACAAGTTTGATTCACTAAGTACACAGATTGTTATTCTTCTTTTGTGTGTATTAAATCATTGTATCATAGGAGTAGACATTTGAGAAGTTTGTAAGCACCACTGCAATGAGCAAAATCTGTCTTAAGGACAATGTCAAAAATTAGCCGTGACCAATTTCAATTATGACTTTTTTAATTCATCCAGTCAAATAAGTCGTTCTATTCATTTTATTTTCAAGTCCCTAATTTATATGAAATAAACACTCGTTGTTTACAGAATCACATATCATTATAGATATAGATTATCAATCTTAAGATAGACTTCTTTTTTCTATATTCTATATATTCATTACTTATTCTTTGTGTATTCTGTGAACTTTTTTTTTCTGTTTTATTTCATATAAATCATCCGAGTGCTAAATGGATTAAAACAAGGGTATTGAACTGAAACCATCCTCATAATTAAATAAGTTATCTACCTACAAATTCTATTATTTTGATTTCTAGAATTATCATGATGCATGTTTATCATTTATTGTGTCTAATTCCAATATAATGGTTTATTGATTATATGCTAGACATATAACTTGCATGTTTATCATTTTATTTTGTTAGAATTATACATGATTGTTTTAGTGGGTGATCTCTTTAAATATGATAAATGGTATTTCATGAAATCATTAGTGAGGAACACAAATCTATCATAATGTTTTTATTCACCATAGAAAACATTTTGAAGTGAATAAGGCATACGCCAATATGTTTGATACACTTATTCCAAAATGAAGGTGAAAAGTAGTTTGTAAGCATAATAGTTTGTTACACAATTAAATTAATATGACAAGATACATTCTTTAACAAAATTGTAAATATTTATCTTTGATTAATTTTTGTTATCTTGTGAATTTATCTAAGTGAAAGGTAATAGTTGATAAACCCGCTATATGGTTGATGACTTAGCAACTTTGAAAAAAAATTTAAAATTATGATTAATATGATATATATTCCATATAGAGGTACTCTTATGAGATTGAATAATTTCGTTAAATGTTTGAAATGTAGAAATGTTAAACAATAAAAGGATCACCAGATATCAAGAGGATTTATTATTGCTTTGATATTGTATTTAGAAATATCTCATTTTACATAAGCATCTATGTATGTGCATATGAAAAAATGAAGGTCACCACTATGAAGAAACAACCAACTATAGTGACCGGTTTAAATTACAAGAAAAGAAGGGTTATGACGTGTTGTAGACTATGCTTTTATTATGTTATATATGTCATGTTACATAAGATCAAACATAGTTTTATTGGATTTTCAATAGGTTCATTTATAAACCTAGTTATTTGCATTGAAAAGTTGTTGATTGACTATATGAATACTTAAAAAAAACCTATACATTGATTTATTGGGTATCTTCTTACTTTGAAATGATATATTAATGATTATTGGAACTTCAAAGAAGAGGATTCAAATCCTATAAGTGTATTGATATACACTTTTGGAGGGGTTGTATTTTCTTGAAGATCTAAGAAATAGACCTAACTAAATAATTCACTTTACAATGAATAGTCTAAGTTTATAGCATTTGCAACTAAAGGCAAAAAAATGAAGTGGTTAGGGAATTTATTTTAGAAATTCTATGTCGGCTTAAACCAAAGCATCTTTGCATTGTCATAGTAAATTTATACTATCATAAGTATACTATAAAATGTAAAATGGTAAGTTTGGGTACATTGGACTTAAACATATATAGCTATGTGCTTGGATTGCTTAATTCAAAAGTTATTATGATTGGTTGTATGATCAAATAATAGCATAGTCAATCCCTTGAGTAATGATACCTTACAAGGGATACAAGCAAAACAGAGTTGTTGAATGGAAAAATAAAATCTGAAAAAAAATATAAGGAATGTTATGTTGATTAGTTCTGTTTTATCTCAGAATTTGTGGGGAGAAGTAATACTTTTCAAGAATTATATTCTCAATAAGACGACTTATAAGAAAACTAATAAGACACCTTATGAATTATGGAAATGTCGAATACCTTCCTATAAATTTTTAAAAGTGTGGGGGTGTTTAACAAAGGTGATGATCCCTATCCCCAAAATGATTAAGATATGACCTAAAACAGACATGAAAAATTTGACAATGTAATGATAT
Organism: Platanus orientalis; assembly: GCA_025762735.1. Classification (NCBI taxonomy): domain Eukaryota; kingdom Viridiplantae; phylum Streptophyta; class Magnoliopsida; order Proteales; family Platanaceae; genus Platanus; species Platanus orientalis. The sequence continues at coordinate 5,800 of JAOXJP010215053.1, forward strand.
CAAATGGGTTTAGAATTAACGAATGTTATAAGTTGATGTATGTTAAAGATATCATAAATGACCATGTCATTGTGTGACAAAGCATATGTATAATAATAAGTCTCGACATATTCGTCGTAAACACAATACCATAAAGCAAATATTTTATATGGAATTATTTTCATTACATAAAGTCAAAAAAGAATATTACAGATCCATTAACTAAAGGTTTGACTAAAAATCAAGTAAATTACTCATTGAGGGGAATTGGTTTAAAGACTATGTCTTAAAAGTTTCCATAACGACAACCCCACCTAGCTAACTGAAGATCCCAAGATCTAGGTTCAAATGGACAATCGACTTATATATGACTTAGCAATATCGCTATGGAAAAAACTTCTCTTACCCACTTCCTATAATGAAATAATGATACCTACAACGAAGTTTGGGGTAAGCTATGCTTTTAACAATTCCTATACCTTAGAAATCCAAGTAAAGTATTGTAGGATACTCTTAATAACTAGTGCCTAAATGAGTGTGAAGGTGTTTAGCAAATGTGATGGTCCCTATCCCCAAAAGGATTGAAATAGGACCTAAAACAAGCATGAAAAAATTGACAATGTAATGATATCAAATGAGTTTACAAATAATGAATGTGATAAGTGGATGTATGTTAAAGATACCATAAATGATCATGTCATTGTGTGACAAAGTCATATGTATAATAGTAAGTCTCGACACATTCGTCGTAGATACAATATCGTAAAGCAGATGATCTCACATGAAATTATTTTCATTACATAAAGTCAAAGAAGAATATTATAGATCCATTAACTAAAGGTTAAACTAAAAATCAAATAAACTACTCATTTAGGGGAATGAGTTTAAAACATATGTCTTAAAAGTTTTCATAATGACAACCCCACCTAACTAACTAGAGATCTCAAGATTTAGGTTCAACTAGACAATTGAGTTATGTGTGACTTAGTAGTATCACTATGGAGGAAACATCTTCTGCCCACTCCTATGATGAAGTAATAATACCTACAACAAAGTTCAAGGTAAGCTATGCTTTTAATAATTTTTATACCTTGGAAATCCAAGTAAAATATGACAGGATACTCTTAATAACTAATACTTACATGAGTGTGAAGGGATTGCTTTTATGAAAATAATAAGGCTAAATGAACACTCATGAAATTTAGGTATTGTTTTAAGGCCAAAATAAACACATTAGTGAGAATCAACTATGTCCGAAAAGAAGTGTGAATTCTATTGTCTTGGTTTACACAAACAGTTGAACAGTTCAAAACATCATGTTCACTGGTTGGCTAATAAATCTAATAGTCTTTCACAAAAGAAAGTTCAAAGCAATAAGCTACTTCTCCCTATATAATAACTTTCCAAAACTACTCTCTCTGTGTCTGCATCTGCATTTTCACTTGCATTGTTGTAATTTAATTTCATTCATGTGGGGGATTGTTAGAAACAGTTTTGACTATGGTCAAATTTTGAAATCTAACTGATTGGTTATTTTTGAGCCAAAATAAAAGTGGGACCCACAATTCATTTAAGGCGGGTTCACATGAGTTCGTGTTCACTTCAATAAGAAGAATAACGATGTATAATTGGTTACTCAAAACCGTTAATGGGTGAATGAGAAATTGTTCCTAAAAGTGCTCAATTGAACATTTGTTAAAGGGTGTAAAACTTGAATAGTCCCACATTGGTAAACCCATAAAATTTTGGAGGATATAATAACTTTAGACATGAACTTTAGCCCTAAGGGGCACCACAATTTTGTGGAAGGGGGAGGACTCAACCAATACGGGCCAAGCCCACACACACACACTCACACTCACAACACTGAACTGGGTTGGGTTGGGTTAGGTCAATGAGAAAAATAAAATAATTTATTTTTATTTTTATTTCTCCCAAAAAACAGTTAACTTGTGGGGGCGTGTTTATTCGTAGTGCATTTTACCTTTTACCCTCGTGACTATTTCGAACCGAACAACCATAAAAGTGACTACTAAATCGCTTTTTTTACCCTCTTGTCTATTCCGAACAAACATAAATATGACTACTCAATTACATCATTTTACTTTCATGTCTGTTTGAACTTCGAACAATCATAAGTTGTGCATCTATGCATGTTCCGAACAGACATGAATAGTCTATAAATATTTCGCCCCTCCTTCATTTTCAACATTAAATATCCGAAATCTAAATTAAGCATAAACATCATAGAGTGCATTGTAGAGTCTTTGTGTAAGAGAGAGAGAGAGAGAGAGAGAGAGAGAGAGAGAGAGAACAACACAACTTTGGTTTGCTAAGTACACAAATTACAATGTTTCTTTTGTGTGTGTAGTAGATCCTTGTATCATGGGAAGCAGGCATCCAAAAAGTTCATAAGCACCATTGCGAGGGACAAAATCTATCTTAAGGACATAGTGTCAAACACTAGCTTTGATCAATTTCGATTATGACTTTTTTAATTCATCCAATCAAATAAGTTGTTTGATTCATTTTATTTTTAAGTCTTTTACTTATATGAAATAAATACTTATTGTTTGCAGAATCACATATCATTATAGATATAGAGTAACAGAAATACGAGGTTTGGTGTAGTTGTCAAGTGGATTCCAATATGATGTTTGAAAATGTCCTATAGAAAAAGTAATTGAGTTTAGATTCTCTGCAGTTAAGTTAAAATGCATCAACATGCAATGGTTCTCAAAATGTGACATGTATATAAAAATAAATAAATAAAATAAAGATTTCAAGAATTTTTTTTTGTTAGGGGTGTGGGAGGGTGAAGATAGTAACTTGACTGAATCGAAATCCAAAATCCAAAATTTTGGTTTAAAGGAATAAATACTTCATTTTAAGTCCTATACTCTTGTTCAAGGGGTTAGTTAACCTTTCGGATTTGGAATTTTATTAGTTGGTTCAATCGATTAGGCCTCTGATTAAAACAGTGCATATATGACATTGTCTATTAGGGCTAGCTAGTCCAATTGACCCATTTAGTCCGGTTTAAAACTAAAATCAACCAACATTATATGCCCATTTGAGAACTAATTAATGTAGAACCTTTACTGTGAAAGTAGTTGATACCACCTAGATTTTATTAGTTTGAAAAAGATTGGAGCACCTAATATTGAATTAAACGACTTGATTAATACAACCACTTTGATGTGACCTGCATTTCAAATATTGAGCTTTCTACCCACTTAGTGGTAGCAAACATGAATGTTTTCATCCAAAAGAGTCCGAATCCTATGTGTCGAGGACCAATAGGATGCTCTCCTGCCCACAATTAATCTTGTGGCTTTAGGAGATGTACACACTCCAAAAATAGTGATTTCCATTTTTTTTGGGATATCTGTACTTCTCCTGAAGCCACAAGATTACCTGTGGACAGGAAAGGTTCTCGTCTCACGTAGGGATTATCATTGTTGCACTATATATGAAAAATAAAAGAGCTTTGATTTGGTACAAACACCCCCTAGAACGAATAGGTGTGAATGGCATCAGGGGTGACCACATCAGTGCCAAAAAAGTGACCTACTTTTTTTGAGGGCCACTTATCACTTTTTGGCACTGATGTGTCAGCCCCTGATTCCATTTGTACCTAGTCATGCATGGATTGCTCGTACCTAATTCTTTGGGGGGAAAAAGTATTGGAATGCTATTTTGAAGTAAATACGCTACAAGTGAACCCAAGAGATCGTCTCATGTCCATAAATAATATTGTGGTAAGTTTTTTTTTAGGCTATATATATGAAAAGAAAAAAAAAAGGGCTTTGATTTGGTGCAAACACCCCTGGAATGAATAGGTGTGAATGGTGTCAGGGCGGCCACATCAGCACCAAAAAAGTAACTTACATTTTTTTGGAGGGTGCTTATTACTTTTCTAAAGCCTAAATAATTAGGTACGAACAATACATGGATTGTTCGTACCTAATTCTTTAGGCTTAGAAAGTGTTCTTTACCTTCTCATGATTTGATGCAGCAATTACTATCCTTATGTGCTCTCTATTAAAGCTTCATAAGTATTATCTGTTTTCTAGTTTTGATTTTAATTGAACGACTTTGATACTTTGCCCTAGATTGATTGCTTAATCATAAATAAAATAAAAAGAACAATGACCCACTCATTGAAAAATATCTGAGATTAGGTGTATGGTTTAAAAGATCTCATTAAGAAATTCACAAACAAACACAATGCGTTATCTAGCAACATAATTAGTTGTGTATGAAAACACAATCGTGTATCTTGATTAGCACCCACTTAGAATGATCTGGGGGCAAGCATTTCAGTTAAGAAGATTGGAACCCACCATTGGATTGGCCGAGGCCAAAAGTCAGCTTGATCGTGTGATCACAACATTATATTAAATGGTAAAAAATATCTAATTTCTCGGTTGATTTTTGGCCCACAATCTTTGAAATAATACCTGTTCAATGATGGTTCCCGTCCTCTGAAAATGAGAGAGAGAAAGAGAGAGAGAGTGAAAATTTTATGGGTGCCCAAAACTCACCCTACCAATCTTGTGACATAGGACCCAACCGCCACGTTAGGTTGAAAACAGATACAATAATGCAGTAGCTTTTTTATTATTATACTAATCATATTTATAAGAACCAACAAGGACATGGTCCCAACAAGGTTTTAGTCCATTTCAATCCAATTTAACCGACCAATCAGCATATAATGAATGTCATATGTGTATTTTAAAATAATTTTGTAACAAATTAGATCCCATCCACTCGGTTCAACTGGTCCAACCACTCCATTCATTAGATATGGCACAAAACTAACTTACTTGTCCAATTTTCACAGATTTTTATTGTTTATCTGGTTTGATACACCATCCCTGACCCATTTTTTATAACCTTGGTGCCAAAGCAACACCAGGATTGTGGACCACGAAACTATGAAGAAAAAGAGAATGACATTATGGGCTGTTGCCCATCAAAAGGTGGCCTTGGAGCACAAAAGTAGTGTTATTATAAGGGAAGTAGGGGGCTTTAACATGATTGTACGATATCAATGCCATTTTTTTTTTTGTCTGAAGGGCCTCTGTTATTGTGGACTTAGTGGAGTGGATGAAGCCACAGAAGAACAGAGACACTTCAAAAGTTCAAATGCAATCACATGAAAGGCAGGACGGGTGGGGCGGTAGGAATTACAATTTTACAAAGACAAATGCGTGGCTGCCCAGCCCCATTGGCTTCCAGACTTCCGATGGTCGCTGCTAAGTCACGAAAGCAGGCCAAATCTGATTTAATGATGACAGGACAAAATGACGTTTTGGGAGGCTCCCAGCCTCCCCATATTTTTTAATAAATTCTATTTGAATGGTAGCCAGAATATATCCGTTGGTGGGGCTAACGGTCTAAAAAACACACATTCATTTGATGGGGTTACGCCATACGGGTTCTCGTGAATTCTCATCATCTCCAATTGGCCTGGAGAGGTACAGGGGCATTACAAATTCAGCATGCGGCATGATTCCTTATGAAGGGTATTTTGGTACAAACACAAATTATAATGTACCGTGCATTTTATGAAACACCCTCCTTTACCTTTGTTTACTTACCGAGATACCTTTCATCAGTCACGTGTTACTTGGTACTGGCATGATATTTCACCAGTTACATTGGAGATGAATTAATCTTGAGTTGTTTACCGTTTTTTGAAAGCAAATCTTCTGTGACGGGTGTGACCAATGTGTGAGGTGCTACAGACTGACACGTGATGTCTTTTGATTATGATGCCTCGTTCTGGACATCTACTTTCTGAAATGAGCAACTTTTTTACTATTTTAACCCTATAAACTACATGTCAGTCCATGGTGTGGGCACAATTGACCACATTGATTACACCAATTTTGATTACAAAAGAGTTTTTTTTTTTTTTTTTTGATAGGTCATGATCACCAAAGGGCTGGGGGGGGGGGGGGGGGGGGGGGGGGGGGGGGGGGGGGGGGGGGGGGGGGGGGGGGGGGGGGGGGGGGGGGGG
>JAOXJP010215064.1:0-11809 GCA_025762735.1 Platanus orientalis
AATCTAAACATGTAAGGCCAAGGAGATGGCTAACCCGAGAATGAACGGGCCCAATTAGAATTAAAACCTCTAACACATCAAGGGGAATGGGATTGTTAAGCCTTTTAAGGTATATCTGGTAGATACCCAACCAAGTTATCCAAGATTCAATGAGAAACTGACTTGCCTATCCAAGATTTAATGGAAAACCAACCTAGCCATCCAAGGTTCAACCGGAAACCAACATGGTCATCATGGTTTAATGGACAAACAACTAGATATAACCCACTTATAAGGACAATATCAATTAATGAAATGTGTCCCTTCCTATGGTGAGCCTACAAATGGTTTTTTCTATAGATGACAAATGAGATGCTCATACAGAAGGTTGTACCTATAGAACATGTGCTTGATTACCTATAGAAGTTTACCTATGGATGATGAAGAATGAGAACATGATGGTTCTCTTAATGATATCTATAATCCCAAATTTGGGATAGGGATAATATATGCCCTTAATAGAAATTCACCTGTCTGAGTGTGGAAGTTGATCACTTTTTATGAGATTAGGTTGTCTTTAGAGCACTTCAGTAAATCAGGATAATGTGTAGACCTTAAAGCATGTATCTAATATATAAATGAGCAAAACCTCACTAACAGAGGACTGTGCATGTGACAAGTTGGTGTGTCAATGAGAACAGTTTAAGGTTAATCCACCAAGTCTCAAACAGATTACAACATGTTTGCCACTAAAGTGTGGGTTCAAGGCCGACGCCACCTACACCTATGCGCGGGGTGACCTCTCTCAATACCCATTAATACATGTTTTTCAAAATTGTAAAATAAGTGGGAGATTGTTAAACGTATTTTAATATTAAAGGCTTATGCAAATGGAGTCAAAGGAGCCATTTGCATAAGGCATTGCAAATGCCCCTCTCTCTCCCTCTTGTCTCATGCACGAGGCTCATTGCCTTTGTCTCTTTTGTCTAATTTGCACAAAGAGCTATGCATGTTAACCGGTCAGAAGCTATGCCTGGAAAATGACTCTCTTTCTCATCTCACTTGGTCGATTGATCAAAGACTGACCTGCACCATGATGCAAAGATCAGGGTGATTTGACAAAAGAAGAGAGAGATAGAGAGTTGTCTCAATGCATGGGCGAATGTGTGGTTGTGTGATGTCCACATCGTCTTGGAGAGAGAGCCTAAGATCTCATGTGGGTTGGTGAACGTGGCACATTCACGGGAGCCATACTCACTCTATTTAAGAGATATGGGAAGAAATGGAGAAAGAGAAGAAGAGACCATGAGAAGAAGGAAGAAGTTTTATGCGTATGCATACCAGAGTGATAAACTCTGAAGAAATAGGGGCAAGCATTCATGCTACCATGGGAACTCATCCAAGTTTCACTTTCTTCCTCTCTTCTTTTCTTGCTTTGTGAAACTCTTCAGACCAAATCTCTGCATGCTCGAATCGGCTATCAATCTCTTTAGGAGATTAGATGCCTGGTTCTTGAGTGATACTCTCCATAGTTAATACTCTCACTTGTGAGAGTTCACATGCAACTGTGGATGAGCTTCCTCTTGAAGATCGGTATTCTCGTTTACGAGAGATTATCTTAAACTTCTTGAGATGATTACTTGTTTATTTACGTAAACCTGTAATAGTGTTATGCTGTTAGAATTTTGGAAAAATGAATGAATCCTAAAATAATAAGCTTTTTAAAAAACTCAACTTTAAATATGGGTTTAAGTAACATGTGAGGTTTGTTTGTCTCTGTCGAATTGTGAAAATTCATGGAAAAACAAAAGTTCTACCCATGCTAGATTGTATCCTAAAGTTAGCTTGGCTAAAATCTCTTATACTTAATGGGAGGCCTCGACTACCTTCAAGAAACGTAATAATGACACATTCTAACTTCGGATAAACTGGTTTAGAAACTAAGGTTAAAGACAATTTGAATTTTACAATTGAACTAAAAGTGTGCGAATGACTAAATCCAAAGTGTGTGAATGGCTAAGTTTAAAGTACATGAATGAAAAAATCTAAAGTGCTCGAATGGAACTAGTATAAGCTATTCGTGAGTGAGTTGCTCGATAATAAGTCAGTTCGTGCACACTCATGAATGTCTGGTTTCGAAAATGACTCCCTGAAACGTCACTATTGTCTTAATGATAATTAAAGACCATTTAACTTAATTTCTGTTTTAATCCCTCCTCAAAACTAACATATTTGCAGCTTAATCACTCTAAAAGAGACATCTTGGGGGTCAAAACACCCAGTAGCATTCCACAAGTGACAGTGTTGATGTCTATCTCTCCTACGGACTTGTATCCTCTGCGACACGGTATGCCACAGACACAAAGGGTGGTGGAGCCCTGCAAAGAGTGTATTGGCAAACCCCACTTTGTGTCTGTGGCGTAACTGTAGCACAGAGGATACGGCTCCCTCTCCTGCTATGGTGTAGATCCCACTAAATGATGTAGTAGTTTGCAGGCAAATTCTCTACAGCCCTATCGAAAGGAAATAAGTGTTCTCTTAAATTTTTTTTCAGGTGTTGTTGACATAACCTTCCATAAGAAATAATATTTTAAGATTTGATTGAATAATCATATCCATCTTTTTTCTATCTAATCAAATTGAAGAACAATATAAATATCCCCCAAATAAAATTTATTTCAATAAATGACAAAAACTCAATTATACACAAGATAAGATAGGCAAAAATCTCGGTGAAGATTAGGATGAGCTTTGATGGATAGAGCCAAGAATTTTGCAACAAAAAAGAAAAAGGTAGATAATAAAAATAAAAATAAAAACAAAACAAGAATTGGCCATTACTGTTACAACGGTCTTTTTCTTTACTAATTATTTTACTCACTCTATTGCTACATTTAGCTCAACGATAAACAGGAGTAGAAAACAAATTTGTGAAAAATCATGTTCTTCAGTTGTTTGGATCCTCGTAAAATCCAGTCTAGGAGTCAAATACTCATCGCAACCAGAGTAGAATAAAGGATGTAAAATGACTTGTACTTGTTTTTACAGCAAGTCATTTTACAGCTTGAAATAATCGAGAGCTTAGGAGGGTTTTTTTTTTTTCTAGAAAAATGAGATTTCTTTAATTTAGAATGAAAACAGATGGACAAGCGACCCTATATCAAAATATATGGGCATAACCACCCATTTAACTTGTTAGCACGTAGATCCCCAAAGCTATGGCCATTTCTTCCAGCGAGTGATACCCGACACTTAAGTGTGCCATATCAACTCGTGCAAATATGGAACAGTCCAAGCATGTAAAAAGATCTCTCTCCATTTGCAAGTGACGTTGCAGCACATTCACTCTCCATTTCCTCCTGTGGTGATCAATTACATCCTTCACTTTGGAAAGAGTGCATTCATTAGGTAGTGGTAGGAAATTTGACCACCCCAAATTGGATGGAATTCACATATCATTTCAAATTTCCATTGTACAACCTTACCCTATATTCCACCTTTAGCTTATCTCAATGATCTCCCTGCCTATCATCATGGTATTCCAATTCCATGAGCAAGACCTTGGAATATTGGCCGACATAAAATCACTTTGAAACGTAAGAAAATTTGACTATGCACACCCATAAGGCATTCGGTTGAAGAAAAAAAATCTATGTTTTCTTAGCTAATCCAACTAAATTAAAAAGGGGTAGATCTTTAAATCCTAAGCCTCTTTTGAATTTTCCATAACATAAATCCCAACTAACTCAGATTTGTTTATCTTTTTTGGCCCCAAAAAAGATCTAAAAAGGCAATTCATATCTTTGGAAAGGTTCTTGAGCCACTGATCTCATGGACAATTTTGAGCCTAGAGATTCCAATTGTTTCCCCCTTACAAGGGCAGCGAATTGAATTCAAGTGCATCAAGGACCCAAGATCCATACAAGAAAAGATAATGAGAGGAAGAGACATGTGGGAACCCTGGTCAGCCGGGTAGCGATGTTTTCATCACTATCTTCTTCCACCCATCTTTTTCTCCTTTTTTCCTTCTTTGGCTCCCTCTCATTTACCTTTTGCCTTCTCCACCAAATGAGCTTTAAACCCATCTTTTGGCCTTTTATAATGGGTTTTGCCTATACATGTGTCCACAATTTGTTAGACATCAATCAAGCTTCCAATCCATGGCTAAGCCTTTCCCAAGGTGATTTGATTAGCTCTGATACAGTTTAGCTTGCTTAACATGCTATCAGGTTCATCCGTGACAAAACCCATTCATAAATCCACCTTAGTAGCGAATGTGGGCCTTAGTTAAGGATAGAATCTCAATTGTGATTTCCATCTCAAAGCAGACCGCTCAGTCGCAAACCGGTCTAGCGTCACATTCGCAAACCACCTTAACCTTGATCGTGTTCAATTGTGAATCTTGGTCAATCGCCAATCCTGTCTCATAACAAACCTATCAATCACAATTAACGCAAATTCCATGAAAACTCATCTGGAGCATCAAAAAAGAATCTTGCGACTCCGTAATGATACACGTGTGAAGTGTAAAGTGCACATCAAGTGCCCTTGCACATACTGGTGCTCGTACCCGTATCCAAACCTGAACCCATGCTCGTACACGTGTGCATACAGATGTGTGAGAGCGAGGTGCACAAACCTTGTTGTGCTACCGCTATACAATAGAGAGGTCTCCCAAAATAAATTTAGGGAGGGATTTACTTATAAGGAGCTAAATATTTTCTGCCCAACTAAAGTGGGGCCATTCCCAAATCAAAGAAAAATAAAAAAATTGAAAAAACATAATTTGAAAACAAGATACAAAGCATCCGTAAAACTTGTAAAAACCCTTTGTTTTCAAATGTCCTGTTGCTTAAAAAAAATTAAAACAAGTAACATGGGCATGCAAGGTCCCACATGCATCATTGCATAAATGGATGACCCTAGAATCAAACCTTGTGTAATACATTGTTGCCTGTCTAGAGTTAGTGGATTATCCTTGAATTGATATCTCTATGATAAACCTAGCTTATTACACGCATAGGCCTTTAGAGAGGGTTTACTTATCTCAAGAGCTCAACACTTTAAGGTTGTGTTTATTCTAGTTTACTAAGGGCTCTAGAGAAGACCTATATCTCATAGGAAGTGACCATCTTCCACACTTAGATTATGAGAAACTCTTTTAAGAAACATAAAAAACGTGTCTCAACTTTACAATGATATATTTCAACCTAGCTAGAGCATGATTTAGTTCAACCTAACGCAAGTCTCTAAAACCTCATTAAGAGAATTAAATTCTCATCCCATCATTCCCAGTCCCATACTACATAATTAAAACACTAATCTACAAGATTTCCAATCTGTTGAAGTACAGTCATCCATAGGATCAACATCTGTGGACTTGCCACAAAAATAGATAAATCACATAAGTGACAGTTGTTCTTCTCGATAGTACTTAGTTCATTTACCTGTTAAACCTTCAAGCAGCTTAGGTTGGTTCCTATTGAACCTAAGTCAGCTAGGTTGGGTGTCCACTAGCACCACCTTCAGGTCTATCTAATCGTCTAGATGTATCGGAGATAAAAATCCCCTCAAGGCCTATTCACATGGTAGATTAGCTATTTTAGATGGTACTATACTTCAAATATCCCTAGAGATATCATGTAGCAAGCCCTCTAACATGTATGTCTTCAAACATAACCTTGATAACCAATCACGTGATTCACTAATATTTTTGTCATTCAGGTGCATCCACATGGATTTCCAAAACAAGTATCCTTTAAGTGTTTAAACTTGGATAACCATTCACAAGTGTCCCTTAAGTACTTAAACTTGAACAATGTACATCACAAGCTTCAAGCACACATGCCTAGATCGCCAAACACAAAATCTCTCTTAGATACAAAACTTAAGCTATTCTACGTGACTATGGACACAAACATAACATTGTTTTACGTCATATCAATGTTTGTACATTTTTAATGGTTAATGCCACCATAGCACACATATCAATGCATCTACCAATATCTTTTATGACCATTCCTCACCACTATAACTAAAAATAGGATTTCTTGCTCTAATTCCAAGGAATAAGCCACAACCACTGTTTTCATATTTCATGGAGCTTATCTCTAATCCTAACAGTCACGGATTCAGAATTAACCAAATCCCCACAACAATTAGCTTCATTGTGTTCACAAATACTAGTGGATCTATCTTAGATGGACTTTATGGCTCCTCATATCCTAGATAGATATGAAACAAACTAAGACAAATCAATATCATTCTCATGAAACCTTTTTTAAAGCATTCTCAAGACTCACACAGCTCATGGTTCACTTGAAAACCTTTACCAAGGAGCATTCAGATACCAAGATCTTTATTAACCACAAGTTGAAATTCATATTCAAGTTTATTCTAAGAGCCTTCACTACATATTTTGGACTATATACAATAATCCCTTATATCTTTATAAATAGGCTTATTCTCCAAAAGTCAACAGTAACCCTAGGTCTTTCATGCCAATCCTTAACTAACAAACCATTCAGTGTCAAAGACACTACACCACATGCAACTCTTCATTATCTTGTTAGATAAGTATGACATCATCTAGATTCCAAATCCATTACCAATGATTATATTATAACACATCATGCCATAATTTTGGTGTCCCTCTTGATCTACACAAGAATTTACATAACACTATCACATCATTTTAGGCATGATACTCTTTTGACTACCACATGTAATGTCTTTTTCATGCTAACCATATAGAAAAGCTTCTTGTCCCATCTAATTTAACAATTAGGATTCTTTTAATCAGAAAGACCATCTTGATGGATTTCACCATAGTTAGGGCATCAATTGTAAAGCCAAGATCATTCATTAGATAATAACACGACAATGATAATAACCAATCAAAATCAACAAAGAACATATCAATCTATCACATCATAATAATTGATTTTCTTTCAAAATATCAATTCCACCTAATCAGTAAAAGTCCTTTAACGAAGATCAACCACATTCTTATAGGAGTTCTACTCACCATTCACCATTAAAATCTAAAGAATTTCATCATACCTCATCACAAAATAATGCATTGCCACATGGTCTTATGATGGAACGTAGATCTCAATCTACCAAACTGACAACAAAATGGGAACCAAATACCCTCATCATTTTCACTCTAGCATCTATTTAAGGTTCTAAGTTCTAACTAACCTCAAACTTACTAGTGTTCCTTGATACAAGCATCCTTACCCACACTGATTCTAAGATCTTTACAAAAAAAAAAAGGTGATCTCATTGGATGCAACACATGGAATCAATTGGTCCTTAAGGCAACTATTCCAAAATACCAATCTATACAAGATATATGGCCCAATATTTATCAAACACCCAATTAATTCTTCTCAACCCTACCTTGGAGGCATGCTCAATCATTATAAATCCACACAAGGATTTCTTCCCTTTTTATGTTGAATATGAAACTATCCAAATCAAGGGAACTCTCATAAGACATCCTTCCTTAAAAAATTGACCACTTTGAACTCTTCATGTAGACCATCATGTCCTTACACGGATAACCATTCAGTTACAGCTCCCAAGGAGTATCAAGTGTCAAAATTCAATTACATATGTCCTAAACAAAATTAACTAGTTTAGAATCCTCATACTTAATTAGATCCAAAGATCTTGTTCTTGTTAGGTATTTTATTTGTATTGTCAATTTTCATTCCAAAACTTGTAAGTACATTATGTGTAGTGTGGTCATTGTATTGGACATGTAATTATAACTCTATAAAAGTCTAAGCCGTTCAAAGCTTCAAAAAGAATTCAAAGCTGGAACGACCACAAGTCATATTGAAGATTTCAAGAAGTCTCATACTTCCAAGACATACAGCCTCAAGATGCTAATAAGGGAACTCCAAAGTTAAATCCAAAGGTAAAAATGTTGGTAAGTGGTAATGGGGTGTTTGAGTATAGACCTAACCTTAGGTGGACTTAGAATGACTTAAAAATAGATTACCCAAACTTAGAAAATGTCTCATAAAGATTGAACCAATGATGGACCAAATTGACAAAAATTAAATGAAATAAAAATGTGCTGAAAATAAAAAATGGTTTGACTTAAAATGGCAATAACTTTTGATTTAGATGTTCGCTTAGGGACCATAAGTTCTCAAAATGAGCAGGTCGATGAGATCTTTTTGAAAATGAAAAGATAACTTATTTAAAATGCTCATAATGGTTATTTTTTACCATTTTAATAGATCCATTGAAGGATACTTTGGGCTGGTTATTTTCACTATATAAATAGGGGGCTCAAACCCCAATGAAGTAATAACACAAGAAAAAAAAAAGAAAATAATTCAATTGTGAGAGAAATTAGTTTATACAAAAGCCTGTGAGCATACAAGTAAAATTTGTTGGCCATTGACCTTAGAGAGTTGTCTACATAGTTAAATTATTTCCAAAGTATTGTGGGAGCTTTTCATACTTAGGTTTATATTCCTTTGAATACAAGTGTGCGTCATAGTTAAATCAGCTTACAAAGAGGCAACCCAAAATCAAGGAAGGAGTTTCAACACTCATCTGATCAAGCAGTCTTCCACGGATTCACTTAGCACTTATCGAAGCCAAGTACAGAATTTATGAAGTTTAGTGGAGTCACTGGGGTCACACTTGCGAGGCATGTAGAGTTCACATGTATAACTCATAAGTAAATTCAGGTTTTTGATAATTTATCTTGTAATAGTTTATGATAACTATTAAAATAAATTATTGGTTGAAAGTGGACAAATACCCGGTGTGCCAAACCACTATAAAATCATTGTGTTGAAGTGCAAATGTCTTTCTGCATCATTTATTTTGTTTATTTATTTTATGCAAATTAGACTTTACTAATTAATTTACTTAAGGCATAAAATCCACTGCATAATTAAACTAAATCTTAAGTAAATTAAAAGGTTGGAATTAATAAATTAAATAATTTTAAATTAAGGGATCCTATTCACCCCCTCTAGGATCTTCGGTTATCGAAATCTTACGATTTCAATTCTCAAAGCCATCAAAGTGTTAAACTTTAGTCTTGATCTCTTGAGATTAATAAATGACCTCATCTTAGCCATGTACTTGGAATTGTGTCCTAAGTCAGTATCACATGACTTGTATTTACCAAACACACCAAATCCCGGGTCAATGAACACATGACGATGGGTTAACTTTATTATACTTGAAATTATCGCTTAAAATATCATCCAAGATTAGCATACCCTTGATGTCAAAACATTTAGCACCTCCTATTGAAGTACAAACTTTTAGGGATCACAATAGCACAATAGTGCCTTATCAAACGTCCTAGAAATAGAAGTACCAACATTGACATGTTCATAATCACACACCCATTTGTTTGTGGGAATTAAACATATCCTTGTCATATGAATAACTACCCCCACTAGAATAACAAGCTAATTTATATTACTTCTCACAATGTTGATCCAAATTAGTAGTTGTAGTCACCTCATCTTATCCAACGTGCCTCATACCACATCATCATACTCATCAAGACGACAACACAATCCATTCCAATTAGCTTCTCACAATCGTAAAGGTTTCATTGACCCTACTACCTCATACAGGTTTTGATTCCATTTTCATATGTTCTACAATTCTAACTGATGAGACAAGTCATGGTCATTGTTTCTATTGCAAGGAACATACGGGCCTTTACATGGCTCTAACACTTGTCTACATCTATTAGGGATTTTCAACATAAAGCACTCTCAAAGTCCTATGATTTACCTTAAAATCATGCATCATATCTACTACCTTCCAAACTTAGGCTTCTATTGGTTCACTACTTGAACCCCTAGATTAGACTTTAATTGAATACATTATCTTTGGACACTTCTGAGTGTCCTACATATCAATTTCCCTTGAAACTTTTCACTCAGTTATGATGACAAACCTAAGTCATCCTTTACCCTAAACCTATGATCCCTTTGTAGCTCACAACATGACAAACCATGCTCAGTAAATAATAGTGCAGGTGTCAAAGATTTTAGCTTCTTAAAGCACAATCATTTCAAATTTCTGATCATAGAAATCTTCCTCTTCTACTACATGTAGAAACTTTGTAGTCGCAAAATCATCTCATTCTCCAAATTGTTCTAAAAATAGTTCATTCGTAAATCATACTCCATTTGCTGAGACACTTTAGTAACAAATCACTTTATTTGTGAATACTTGCTTAGTCACAAATTTGGGTTCAATCACAATTCTCATTCGTAGAAAACATCTAATCACAACTAACAGTGAATTTGTAAAAAATTACCAATTCATAAATCTCATTCACAAATCTGGCCTAGTCACGAAACTCCCTCATTCATGAAAAACATTTCACTCATAAATGTCACTTATTTAATTCATAAATAATTTTTACTCATTCATGAAAATCTCATTTCATTTGTGAATAACGGTCTATCTTACAAAACTTCATACTTCTGCCATTTTCAACATAGAATTAGACTAATCCTCATATTGTTGGATTCTGCAATGAATACTAGAAGTCACAAATCACCTGCAAGAAATGTTGAATTCATCAAACTCGTTCACATCATAGGAGTAGATTTTAGGGTTTTTAGTTTAGGGCTAATCCATCAAGCCTCACATCCTAAGGTTGCCTATGTATCTTGTTAAGAGATCAAGTCAAACGTAGTTCTCATTAGATTGATCTGAGACATGGAAGTGTAGTTATCGTATTTCTGGAGGATAGTCAAGCCTCCCAATTTTACATGAAAGGGACCGTGGCCAAACTAGCCCTAGGATACAACCAAGCTATGATTTAGTCCTATCTCTCAACAAAGTGTACTCCTTAGAGAGGCTCATGATACCTCTCATACAAACTTATTACCCTTTATGGTTGGGTGCTTGAAAACAAGTAGCAAAACTTATCCAAATTTTTCAAAATTTTGGTAGAGTTTTCCTTTGACAAAGTGAACATCATACATCAATACCAAGTCACGAAGACAAGGATAATGCCTCCAACTCAATTTCCATTCTCTAAAAGAAGGCATTGATCTCATGGAGGATTTTGAGCTTACAGATTCCAATTGTTCCCTCCTACAAGGACATTGAATCCAAGTGCATCAAGAACCAAAGGTTCATATAAGAAAAGAGAAAGGGAGAGGCATGTGGGAACCCCGGTTAGCCAAGCTACCATGGCTATGTTATTTCTTTCTTCCTCTCCTTACTGTCTTCCTTCCTTGGCTCCTTTTCGTTCACCATCAGCCTTATCCACCAAATGGATTCTAAACCCATCTTTCAGCCCTTTATAATGGTTTTCACCTGCCCACACGTGTCCATAATTTGTTAGACATCAATCAAGCTTCCCATCCGTGACTAGGTCTTTCCCAAGGCGTGGCTTACTTTACAAGTTATCGGGGACAACTCAGTCGCAAACCAACCTAAGCCCATACTCATGCATGTGCACGTGGGTGTGCTATGACATTGCTATACAAGGAAGAGTTCTCTCAAAATACATTAAGTGAGGGAATGTTTTTTAACTTATAGGGAGCTAAATATTTTTTGCCCAGTCGATGCGGGACTATTCCCAAATCAAAGTAAAAAGAAAATTTTGAAAACACCATTTGAAAACAAGAAACAAAGCATACAACAACAACAAATAGTCTTATCCCAACCATTTGGGGTCAGCTACAAGAATCCCGTTCCGCCATTCTGCTCTGTTTAGGGCCTAATCTGCTATTAAGTTACAAGCTGCCATGTCTCTCTTTACTACCTCCACCCAGGTCAATTTTGGCCTTCCTCTAGTCCTTCTAGCACCTTC
>JAOXJP010215085.1:0-11809 GCA_025762735.1 Platanus orientalis
CCATAGATCTATGGTCTATTATATCATATATATAACATATATTTATTTTAGAATTTTTGAAAAAATGCCTATTTTTTACGAAAAAGTGTCTTTAATCCATTCAATGTCACTTAAATCTTGTTTTTTATGCAATAAATTAGTAGATCTAATATCTAAATGTGTTAATCTGTCATTTTATTGCAAAAAGAATGAATCAAAACGGAATTTTCAGTAAAAAATCATATATTTTTATCTTTTGTAAAAAACCCCGAAAATCTTTTTGTCCAATCTGCTCAAATCTGTGAAAAAACAAGTTTTTGATTTTCCAAAATTGTATAATGTCACACAAGGGTGTTAAGATGCGAAATCTATTTTTTTTTTTTTTTAGGGAAATCGGTGTTTGGAAGAGCAAGAACAAGAAAAAATGAGACTGGTAACTTATGGTCGTTTTTTGTATAGGTTCGGCCGATCCTAAGTTGGATTGTCCTGGATTGGCCGATCTAACTCATGATTGCTCGATCCATGGTCAGATGCTTGGATCGGACATGATTGGCCGATCCAACAATCCAACCATGGATCACCCGATCCGAGGCCCGATACATGACAAACCCGATTATCATGCAGGTCTGATCCTGATCAGATCTGGCCGATCCTTTGCCGAATCGGCCGATCTTTAGAACCATGCATGTATGACAACCATGCCTATAGGCTTGCTGATGTTAGCAGGGAATTTGGCTCGTTTTCTTCTCCTGAATTTTCTATTCGTCTCCTATTATGCTCTAATTCCAAGTTGGAATTGGTATTGTAGATTAAAGACACAAAGAAGAAAGAGAGGGAGAGAAAGAGACTTGGAAAGAATCGTATGAGTGTGTTAGGGTATTCTACACACTATACATAATATATATTTATAAATGATTCAATACATCTTTTGTCCACTAGGCAAAATACACCTAAATAGAAAAAGTACACAAATACCCCCCATATACACAATCGTATGCTTCTACATAAAGAAGAAGATAGGAAAGAAAAAGAGAAGAAAGAGAATAAGGAGACTAAAAGAAAAGAATAGTAACTGGTGTGGGTAATCACCCACCTTACAAGCCTTTGGACATCATCATCCATGGGTTCATGTTTAGGCACCAAAACTTGAAGAAGAGAAGGAGTTCCACTCATGAAAAACAAGAAACCCGTAATTTTTTTATTTATTAATTCCATCATACCCATACAAAAATGTATAGGCCTTTATATAGATTCACAAACTCATGAAAATAATAAGAAACCAAATTAGAAACTCCTAAACTACTAGCTTACTATCTAAGACTTTCCTAAACTCAAAACTTGACTTTGTTAAAACAAAAAGTGCCAAAATCATGCTCTTCTAGAGGATTTCGACCAACACGCTTAGAGGGCCTAGTTTGACTTGTTACTCTCTAAAATTACTAAAATACCTTTGGTAATAATGTTTTATTACAAAAATACCCCAAAACAAAAATTAAAATGCCTCCATGTCCTAGACTCTAATTACTTGTAAACTATTAAGTAAAACAGTATAATAACTTTAAAAAGACTCTATCATGTGTCCCAAAGATATTCCTCCATGTGTCCCCATATGTCTTCTCATGTAGATCCCACCATGACCCATGTGTGGGTCCCACCGTGCCTCCCATGTCCTCATCAAACCCCCATTATTCGAAAAAACTCAACCCTCGGGTTTTGTAGAGGGAAAGAATCAACATCCTTGGAGAACTCAAACTAAGCAACTACGAACCATATCCTCTTATAATCAGATTGTGATGCAACTTGGTCGCCTTGAAAGCATCTGATATAAGAAAGATCTCATAGTAAGTAGATGTCTCCTGATAATGAGCTAGTAATGGAAAAATATAGTAATACACATCTGGCTAAATATGAGCTAGACCCACAAGATTTGGAAACACTAACGGACTCATGGGATTGTGCATCTGTTAGAACGGACTGAATCTCATCCTGTATTGGAGCTGGAACCTCATCAGATGACTAGTCACAAATTGGGGCAGCAATGCTCATAACTGGCTCAACACTAATCACATCACCCTCGTGCACACTAACATCTTCAGCTTCGACCTTTTCATTCCTTTCCTGAGCTTCCACATTTCTGACATTTTCTTCAGTTTCTTGGACTTCAACCTTGGACTTGTCTTCTGCAACTTGCAACTCACCATCTTGTACTATATTCTCGGACTTAGAATTAGCTACCTCTTCACTTTTCTTATGCTTATCATGTTGACACTTGTCAAGGAATGTTAGAATCTTATCTGATCATTCTTGAATAACTTGAACCAAACCAAGAGACCTTACTTGGAAGTTATAGCAGACTCCCCAATCACAAACCTGTAGTATACTAGTGGTATGGTTTTTTTTTTTTTTGAAAGGTTAAAGGTAATCTTTCTCTCTTTGATCTTCAAGAACTAGTTTATTTATTTATTTTTTGTTAGGTCTCCATCATCTTTTCTTTTTTTGTTGATAAGAGAATATATTCATAGAAAAAGGGCAAAGAAACCACAAGTACAAGCTATGCAAGTAAACAAGCTATATTACAAGTAAAGCAAAGAAGAAAAAGAAAAACCATCACCATGGCCGAACAATGGCCCAAACTAACCAAGTATTACAGACCGATAATCCTGTTCCATTCATCTATTAAGGAGGTTCTACTTACAGAACTTGAGGAACACATTCAAGCTTGGTACAACTGAATTGTTGAATACATTATTATTCTTCTCAAGCTAGATGTCCCAAACCACCGCTGTTGGAGCCAAACTCCTTGTATATTTTTCCCCAACTTGGAGAAGGCTCTAGACCTCCATCCTTGAATGAGATCTCAAGGTCCTGAGGGATAATCCAGAATGATCGAAACATTCTTACCACATTTTTGTTGAGTATTTACAATGAATCAACAGATGAGAAATAATTTTCTCTTCTTCCTTTTAGTAGAATAGGCACACACTTGGGAGTTAAGATTTTCTCAAGGACAGCCGACAACACAAAGCACCTTGGATGGGATTGGGTGATACCAAATGTTAGACCATGGAATATCCAGTGGATCAGCTTTATCCAATAACTTAAAACAGGATCTCACCAAAAAAACACCCGAAGCCTTCGGGCTCCAAAGATGATTATCTCCAAACACTTCTCCATCACCCCTTTGATCATCCAAACCATCTAAGCACTAATATCACCTCTTCTTCTTAACTGAAACACCCAAAATCCCTTCTACTTGCATCCCTACAAATCCCTTGCTGCTAACTTGTAGGACCCTTGTTCTACATCATACCTATTGTAATCAAAGTCAGATTTTATACAAATTGCACATTGTTGTGTTAGATTTGGTCTTTTAACAATTTTATGGATCAAGATATGGTGTTCAGTTCTCATATGTTAAAGCTGATGTTCTTGATAGATTTAGTTGTAATTTTTTTTTAAAATTTATTTATAGTTTTTAAATCTCTGACCAATCACTCTTTTAACAATTATGAATACTATAAATTTTCGCGATACTCTCTTTTATCATAGGAAAAAAGAATGGTTTATTCTACTTGCCATGGCCAAATATCAGTACTCATTCAAAATTCAGGGATTTTAAGAGAATTGTATTTTTCTTTTCCGCAGGCATTTGTGAATCTTGTTCTTACACTGTGTGATGCTGGGGATTCAGTAGTAATGTTTGCACCATACTACTTCAATGCCTATATGTCCTTTCAGATGACAGGCATTACTGACATATTGGTGGGCCCTGGTAATCCTCAGACACTTCAGCCAGATGCAGGTGAGAAGCTTCAAAGACTGTTCCTCACATATGAGGCTTTTAGTAGTAGTGAGATTTCTTGAATTCCATTACTGGCCATTCATGATCACATCTGAAATTGGACACTAATCCAAAGTATTGTGATGACATATTCATTGACATTTGTTCCCCCTAGCCCCTCTTCTCTTCTATTGAGGTTTTTGCTCATCTAGGTCATATACCGGCTGTGTGGATATGGTCACTCAGCTGAGTACCAATTTTCCAAGATGTCCATACAGGAGTATTGGATTTGTACAAACATAAAGGGAGCATCTTATGTCTGAATAATCTATTAAATGTCAGTCTAGGCACAAAATCTGGAAGTATGTCTCATGTACGGGTCAGGACCAATCATTGAATGGGTTCACCTAGGAAATCTTAACATCAAGAATCAGCATGATCAGATATTTTTGACCATCTGATTTGTATACTTTCTCTAGAACTTGAATTGGAATATTTCAAGTTTTCATCCAAGTAGTGGGATAATGCTTATGATTTAATGAAAGAAATGGCTCTGGATAGAGTAAAATGGCAAAACAGGATTCGAGTAGAGGACCCCAAGTGGATGGAAAAGGCTTTGTTGAGTTGAGAATTTCCACCTTCTAAAGGGACAGTGTAGTATGGAATAGTGGAGATCATCTAATGGTATTGTTTTAGGCCATGTAGATCTCTTAGGGACCAATTAAATTTTGGGCTCGGTCCCTGAATGCCTCAATGTTGTCCATATACTTTCTTAAGGACAGTTTGAGACTTTAACCCTGATTTCCTACATAAATATTCAAATTGTATTGGTTCTAGTAAAGAAAACTAAAAATCATGGAAAAGTTGACTTTTAAAATGATTAGACGGCTCAGCTTTGATATACTGGCAGAATAGGTTTGCATTCTAATAATTTTTTTTGGTGGCTTTATGAATTATACCTTATTAGATTTTTTCTTCTTCTAATGCCTCACAATAAAATTACTCCCATCTTTTAGAATTAAATTCATTCTTCATGTTATGATTGACTTGATTGTTAAGGTTAAATAACACTTTTGTAGTCTTACTACATGAACCGTCTAAATCCCTTCACTACACAATTCCCTTCATTTTAATCAAGATCAGGGATGGTGTGGCTAATTCGACATTCCATTAATAGACGAATCTTTGGATTTACCACATATACACTACTTCAGTCCATGTCCAGTTATCAGCCCTATACCCTACTGTGTGTTACTCTTACTAACTGGCCGTTGAAGTTTATTTATTTTTAATAGAATAGTCCAGAAAAGGGGTCTATTTTTTGGTCATGTTGAAGGGGGCTATTGGGCTGGAGCTTGCGCCATGTGGAACCCTTTTGGGTATGATCTAAGCTGCCAAATGTAAAATTTCTGGCCATTGCAAATCCCTTTGTGTGCTTGTGTGTGTGTGTGTGTGTCAGTGTGTGTATTGTGTTGTGACTGTTGTCACATATAATGTTATAGAAATGATATATGAGCTTGTGTCCAATGAAACTCATCCAACACAGTGATGCCTCCTTTTTCCTTGGAATTAAGTGTCCTTACATGTTCTTTATAAACATGTGGAGATTTTTGTAGACTGGTTAGAAAGGATTCTCTTGGGAAAAAAAACGGTGCCAAAGGTTGTTACTGTCGTAAATCCGGGCAACCCATCTGGGACCTACATACCAGAGCCTCTTCTCAAGGTGAATCTCTCTCTCTCTCTCTCTCTCTCTCTCTCTCTCTCAACTTTGCTTTAACTCTATAACCAGTTCCTTTCTTTGTTTTAACTAGAGAATTGCAGATCTCTGCAAAAGTGCTGGCTCTTGGCTCATTGTAGATAATACATATGAGTAAGTATAGCCTGCGTTATCCTAAATTGCTTGATACAACTATTAAATAATATTTTCACAATTATTTTTTTCACTGTGATTGGAAAAAGAGTCTTAATAGCTGTTTAGAAGAAAAAGTGATGAGGTCATTGATTAACTATAAATTGGTTTATGACATGCTTATTTCAGTAGTTATTTGGGATTGAGTCCATAGTTCAGTTATTTGCGTTTTGTGTTGTATCTGTGAGGTCATGAGTTCTTTCTCAATTTCCTGCCTAGGAGAAAATTTCATGACATGAACCTTGAGAAACTCATATTTATTCAAGTGTCTTTGAATATGTAGTTGGGAATCTTTGTATTTACAAGTTCCTAGTTAGTGGAACCTTGCTGGGACCAAGCGGGATTATGCGATTGCTTGAATGTATTGGAACCTGGAGTTGCCCTCCTCATATAGAAACAAGGGGTATTTCAGATGTGTGCTTAACTAACAGAAAATTAGAGGTTTCCAAAAATATAGAATCTGTGAGACATTTCTGATGTTGATATGTATGCATAAAATAGTTTACTAAAATAAAAATGCATAGTCTTTAACTTTACACCATCATTGAAACAGTAAGAAACATTATTACTTTGTTACTATTTCGAGTCTGCAGCATTTCTAAGATTCTTCTGCAATTGTATTTAGATTCTGCTTCTGCCCTTTTGTAATTCTAGGCTGCTATTTGATTTGTTTCCTCCTGAATTGATTCATCAACCATATGATTCTCCACTAGGATTCTAATGGCTATGTCATCAGGTATTTTATGTATGATGGTTTGAAGCATTCATGTGTGGAGGACAATCACATAATCAATCTCTTTTCCTTCTCGAAAGCCTATGGGATGATGGGGTGGCGAGTTGGATATGTAAGTAGGGCTATTGGTTTCTAACTAATTTATTACGAGAAATGAATTCATTCTACTTAGAAAACAGGTGAATTATATTAGCTTTCTTCGCAGTGGAAAAGGAAGATCATAATTATCAAAAAATAAGAAACAAATGGAAAAGGAATTCGGTTGGATCAGTTTTGGATCTTGGAGATCTCCTAGGCCTTGTAGACTATGTGTGCGTCTACAATGCTTATGAATGTATCACAATCTAAAGGATCATTCCTTGTTCCCCAGCCCTGGTCTGTCTTCATTTATCATCTGTCATATATTATGTAAACTGGCAATTGTTGTTGGAAATGATAGATTAGACTGGAAGAAAGTCAAGTTAGTTTCTTAGTTAAACTAATTCTTGCTTTTAAGGCATGTAAATGCTCTTGAAGATTGTTGGAGCATTCCAAAACAGGCGAGGGACCCCAACAACTCTTATCAATTTTCAACCATGCCTGATTCAATTTGATCTAAGGAGGGTTGCATGCACTGCAAAGACTGTTGTTGACATCTCTGTTTTTTTCTTAGATAAACATTTAAAAAAAAACTTTAGAACAAAAAAACACAGTAAGACAATGTGTGGTTATTTTAACAGCAACGGGAAGAACAGAATGACTGTGAACAAAAATTAAGAAGATAAATGGGAAGTTACCACAGGCTGTTTCATTACAAATGTTGACACTGCTACATCTATATGAACTGCTAATGCAGCTTCCTGAGGATGCATGGCTTATAAAGTGAAAGTGTGCATCAAACACCCTCTTTCATGCCCTCATTATCAATGCACACGTATTTAGACACCCATTGTGAAGCATCCCACTAGGTCAAATTACTCATCGACTTGCTCAAATCATTCATATAAATTTTAATAAAATTCTGTAGGGTCCACTAATGCTTAATTAAAACTAAGGTGAATCATGGAGCAAGCAAGGAATAAAATAAATACTCATTTCTTACCTTTTTAAAACTGAAACTGAATCGTGTAAAACTCTCCTATAAACCAGATCTTAAGTTTGAACACCATTCTAAAGGATCAAAATTCAACAATTTTGAAAGTCCAATATCACAGTTCTTTTCTCTTGTTATTCTCTACACTGGATCTTGTGTCCTTTCTTTTGTGTCCTAAATTTTTTTATTTTTATTTTGTTCTGCTTCATTTAATTTATGTTACACTAGAATTAGATTTGGTGGCTAGTCTGTTTGGTGATTGTGTTTATGTGTGCAGATAGCATACCCATCGGAGGTGGAAGGTCTTGAAGCTCAACTCCTCAAGGTCCAAGACAACATACCCATCTGCGCTGCTATAATCTCACAGCGATTGGCTTTGTACTCGTTAGAAACCGGACCTGAGTGGGTCAAAAGCCAGGTGAAAGACCTTGTCAAGAACAAAGAACTCCTCGTGGAGGCACTCTCACCTCTTGGAGAGGATGCGGTGAAAGGTGGGGAAGGTGCAATCTACCTCTGGGCTAGACTTCCGGAAAAATACCCTGATGACTTTGAGGTTGTACGCTGGCTTGCACGGAAGCATAAGGTGTTTGTGATCCCCGGAAGTGCAAGCGGGGGCCCTGGGTTTATTCGGATCTCCTTTGGAGGGCTGATAGAGGCAGACTGTGAAGTTGCTGCAGGGAGACTGCGAAAAGGGTTAGAAGAGCTGGTGAGAGATGGAATGGTGCAGTAACCTTTAAAAACATTCATTCAACATTTATCCTGAATAATGGTCTATTGGGATACTTATTGGGGAAAAAAAGGTCTTTTGGGATTGATGGGGCAGGCTGGAGATTGGCTTCTGCTGGATTAAGGGAAACTTCTGGTGTGAACAATTAATTTCTAGTATGTACATCACAAGAAACACTTCTTAGAGGTGCATCTTATACAAACGAATGTTGGATTCGAGCTGAAATTTTTTAGCATTACTTTCAAAATATATCATCTCCTATGCACATTTGAAGTTTTGCTTCGCTCAAGTGAAAATAAAATATGAGCCTTTTACCGGGGGGGGGGGAATAGAGAATGAGTTATGCAACCAAACTGTGTGGCCAACCAATTCGTTTTTCAATTACTGTGTCACCTCTTGGTTAGGGTTATCAGACTAAGTACGAGGACTTATTTGCTGATTTGTTTGTTGGATGTCCAGAAGAGATTTAAGGTAGATGATCGGAAAAAAAGTAATTATTGTTTTAAAGAAGTCATTTTTGAGGTGGATTTCCTTGATTGTGGGTGTGTCTTTTACTTGGAAGTTGTAGGGGCCATTGATAAGATTTTGCCTAAGTAGGAAGTTTTGGTGTTTGGGCCTGTTACCTTTAAACTCACCAAGTTGAGGGTGGGAAGAGTCAGTGATTTACATCACTAGAAACTTTCTTTTCTCTTTGTTAAGCTGTGTAATCAGTTTTGTTGGTTGGGGAATGTTCAGAGAATGGTCGTCATAAAAGGTCTATCTCAGTTATTTTGGGTTGGCCATACAAGTAGTGTCCACCATTCCAATGCATCGAGGCGTCTTCAAAACAGTTCTTGTCATGGAGCGCAACATGTTCCGATTTGCCATATTTTTGTGTAGTTCAACAGAAGCATATAGCCATTTTTTTTAAACTGTGCAGAGACAAAACAGTTGAAGTAATGTATGTGTGAGACATACTCTACAATTTTGTCTTTCAAATGAACCTAATATAAATATAAGATACTTGAAAATAAATGCGTGTTTCGGGACAGGCTCTTTGCTATTTGTTGTACATCGCCTTTACTGACAATGGGCATGTTGGTGATCATTTCTTCTACTGGGGCAAATGGGCTTCTTGGTGATTATTTCTTCCACTGCGGCAACCTCTGGACTACAACCTGGACCGATAACAAATGGAAAGGTCTGTTAGAACTGCAAAGAGGTAAAGGGTTCCCAAACTTCACCATTTATACATGTACAAGTATATCACTTTGGGGCTTTAATGGTCATACATATATCTGATGAAACAAATGATCGAAAATTGCAATAGGCCAATGTCCCCCAGCATGGGTAGAGGAGGCATTGCCCTATCAGGACTCAGGAGAGAGGGCAGGGGTCGAATCTGTGTGGCAGCATTCTGCATGTGTGCGATGTTGATTGCCTGTCCTACCATTTGTACAGGTCCTGCTCTATGAAATGGCTGTCTGTGGGCCCAAGTGGCCCTACTGGAAAAAAATGCAATTAAGAGTAAAGCTTAATAAACAATGAGAATTGGGCCTGTTGATTGGACTTGTTAGCTCTCCTAATGTGATTTCTGAGGCATCTAGCATAACACGGGGAAAAAAATCCAATTTGTTGACAATACAGATAAACACATGCTTCGAGCAACGATAGGCTCACCCCTTCTTGTAACTAAGAAAGTCATTACATGTAGAGTCAACTGTAAAAGTCTTTCAGTGTTCTTTGAGATAATACAGTATTGGAAGACGACAGATAGTTGTATCACTTTTAATCAGCTACAATTTAGGGAAGTGAAATTGCAGTTCAAATATCTAATATTAAGTTGAATCATAGAAATAAGGGCTGGAAGGAATTAACAAATAACCCGGAAGAAAACTCGGACTTTCTGAAATGTAATCAATGGTAGTGCCAAGAGGATCGAGTAGGGTGAGGGCCCTCCAAGATTGGCAAGTGTTCAATGTTGCTTCAAAGTACAGAATGCCCTCACATAAAATGTGCAGCTTGGGTATAGGTATGGGACATATTGACACATTATGAGCAATTGGAGGGAAAGGAATTTTCATGGCATAGAGATAGCAAATACACATACAAAACATTAACTGATAAAAAAGTTAAAAAAGGGACAAAGAAAACAAGAAAAGAATCCAACAAACAAAACTTTTAAGATGGAAATAATAACTCTTACAAACATAACAATGACGTGTTGCATTTAAATTCAGAT
Organism: Platanus orientalis; assembly: GCA_025762735.1. NCBI lineage: Eukaryota > Viridiplantae > Streptophyta > Magnoliopsida > Proteales > Platanaceae > Platanus > Platanus orientalis. The sequence continues at coordinate 10,423 of JAOXJP010215085.1, forward strand.
GAACAGATATTTTAGATTATACCTTTCCAGAATTTTCCTTATTCCCAACAATAGTCTGACAAGCAAGCCTCCAAGATTCAGGTTTCTGTAGTAACAAAGCAAAGACTAAAATTGATAAACAATAAGCCAAGGAAATCAATGAGGATATAACAACAAATGTTGCTTATTGAGGATTTTGCAGCTCCACTGTGCAGAAATTCCATGGCAGATAGTAGAACATTCAGTCTTGTTTGAAGAATATAGAGCTTTGCAGCCACATAACAGTAATGTAGGCATACCTTCTTTAGGTACCGCAGTTCGGTGTTTGTTCTTTCATTCAATAGATCCTGGCCATCAATAATCTGCAGAAAGAAAATTATTATGTTGAAAAATACCCCTGGAAGTTCTATCCCACCAGAGAGAGCTCTGCAAGTGAAGCTCAACTAGGGTTTAAGCCTTTCTTAGTTGCTTGTGATTAGCCAATATATATTGGTTTCAGAGGAACTGTTCAAACTCGCTTCTGTGACCAAATTGTCATGGTCATAGGAAACTTCATATAAATATAGTGACAACTTCAGTAAATCAGTAACAACTCAATTTTTTTTGGCATTGGATTAAGTGAAATGAAACCAAATCCAGTCAATAAGTGATAAATTGAACAAAAAAATGCTTTACATTAAACAGATGATCATTTTTACTCACTAAATGATAGTTTATGTTTCTCATTTGTCTGATTTGAGCTGATTCAGGCAATTCTGATCAAAATCCATAATAAAGCTCCCTATTCTCTCCTGGAGCCAATGTGAATATGATAGACTATCCCACATAAGTGGTGTGATTATGTCAAAGTTGATGGCTCCAACAGGCAACTTCTAAAGAGATGATAGTAGTGCACAGTGATAAAACTAACAATCAAGAAGTTAAGAGCAAGTGAGATATCTTGATTTATACCTCCACAATGCAGGTTCCACAGCTTCCACCACCCCCACAATTCATCACTTTTCCCTATAAGAAAGAGAGCTCCCTTTTAGAACATCAAGGATCGAGGGACTAGAATCATCGAATTATTGGTGTTTGGTACGATAAAATCGGATTATTGATTCTGATTCTGGCTTTTCAAAAATCAGATTATGGAATCTGGTTGTTAGAATTCAGAATCCCATCTGATTACCTATTTTGGAATTTGATTTTACCTAGTATTTCAATCATTAGATTCTATGAATATTGCGTGCACCTCGGATTTGATGTGACCCTTAAAGTGAGCCTAAGGTAGGTTTGACATTAGGGGCTGACATATCAGGGGTGAAAAAGTGACTTACACTTTTTGGGGGATTCTTTTCATTTTTTTAGCTCTGATGTGTCGGCCCTTGATATCAGTCCTACCTTAGGCTGATCTCAGGTGGTCCTA
>JAOXJP010215096.1:0-11808 GCA_025762735.1 Platanus orientalis
CAACCTGACGCCACCCTCCTCCTTTATCCGGGCTTGGGACCGGCAATGTCTGAAGATACAAACATTGGCGGAGTTGCATTACAATCAAGGTTAAAATTACAAAACCCATCTACTTGCAAAGCAAGCTCTACTTCCAGTGTCTTCGGTGGGAGAAATCTATACTTGGTGTCTCCGACAGGTATTGGTCTACACTACTTGTGTCTCCAGTGGTAGTGCTATGGTCTACACCCGGTGTCTCCAGCAGTAGTGCTATGGTTTATACCCAGTGTCTCTAGTAGGTGTGGTCTACACCCGATGTCTCCAACGGGTGCTAAGGTCTCACAATAGACTATATTAAATCAATACAAATTTCCTCAAAAGGTCAATGTATTGTTTAATGCTCATATAGGTGGTTACTCCTCAGTTGAGCTTGTATGCTAATCGGTTTCACCAAGCCTCTAAGAGTGCCTCTTGCTTCTTAGAGCTTCTCGCAAGGGTTTACTTGGGAGTAAACCCTTCTCCTTGCTTCCCTCTTCTTGTTCTTCAAGTGGAGTGCTAGAGAAGAATTTTAAATAGCTCATTGATCTTCAATAAATGCACATAAATGGAGCCAACTTGACAGTTGGTGTGATTGAATGCCTTGCTCTCCCTCTCAAGATTCTTCTTCTTGTTTTGATATGCCCTTTTTGTGTCATTGAGTGTTGGAGAGCTCTCTTGAGCTTCTCTTATACTTATAGGGGATGAGCACAGTCGTGCACCCTTGATTTGGCATCTAACCCAACGGTCAAAAAATCATAGACATCAATTTGATATATATTTTGAATTTCTACAATTTTGGATCGATCCGGCATCCCCGAATTGATCCGGTGTCTCAATCTGAGACACTCGAGCTTTACCGGATCGATTCGATAAGTAACGGATCGATCCGCTAAGTGTGGATTGATCTAACCCCATCCGGATCAATCCAATTCCCCTGTTTTTTGTCATTTTGCCTAGAACCTACTCCCACTCACTTGGGAACCTATATAGGCGGCTTGGGTTGGTCCATAAGGCTAAGTAAAGGTCCTTTAATCTTTTTAACCTATATGTATCATGTTATATACCTTCACAAACCTTTCTTGAGCTTGACGAACCTCGAGTCTTCAAGCTTTCGAACCTTGGCAGACTTGGGAATGGATCATCCTCAGGCTTTAAGTGATTGGAACTCGTCGTCCATCTTGGGAACCAACTGCTTAATGATTACAACATGATTTAAGATATGCAATGTGCTCATGTCATGCCTAATCTACCACTCCATGTATTTTATATAATATGGAATTGACAATATACATCAACAAAACCCACCTTGAAGACGTGGTTTAGCAAGCTGACGCTGATGCCCGTCCTTCAGCAACAAACTCCTTTCTCTTAGGAACTTCAAGACAACCTTAAGGCTTTCATCTAATTTTCTTTGCTGTGAGAGATGTTTATTTTCTTCTACTATTTCTTTTATCTCATGAATGAACATGTAACTTTTTTTTTTCTTTCAATCTTATCAATGAACCACCTTTCTTTTATGTCTCCATATTCTTGTGTTTTTTAATTAAACACTCAAAACTTCATACTCCATCCAAATTTGTTTGCAAACATTGTGTTGCTAGATCCTTATAAGCTAAGCAATGGTGATCGTCTGTGGATGTTGTATACTTCAAAGAAAATCCATGCTTTATAAAATCTGAGTGTGGTTATTTTCATTGACTAAAAAATCCATGAAGATAAACCAACTTTGGCCTCTTGGAGATCAGATACATTGCTAAGAGTAAGCAAGACTCCCGGCCACCTTGGAAAAACTTTGAATTTTAGTGGTGGCGAATGAGAATTGTTTTTATCATTCTCCACGAACATCGTGGAAAATGAACACTAAAATCATCACTTGCCCCTCAACGTATGGCGAATGAATTTTTATTTTCTCACTCTCGCACTCTTGTTTGGAGATGCGTTCTTCATGGAGCAACGATAACTGATGGCACACGTCTCTTCGATTACCTTCCCCTCGTAGCTGGTGAATAAAAAGACCATATTTCCCTTGTCAACAGGGGCGTTCTTTCAAATTTTTTGTGGTCTGACCAAATTACTCCTATAGGTACACAAGGCTTGGTCTTCTTCTTCCATGGTTCATTTGAACCTTTTAATTGTCTAAAAATTCCATTATAGAGGACCTGAATCTCTTACTCGTGTGTTCTTTGCAAGTAAATTTTGATTCCAATCCTTGTTTCATCTTCAAGGCAGCTTTCATATTTTCCTAAAGGTATTAGGGCCCTCATCCGTGAAACTTTTTGAATTTTCTTGGTTTCAAGTACTCAAAGACCCTTTTCTTTCCCTTAGTAAGTTCTGAGGCTTCAAACCTTGAATTCATTTGGTTAGAAAGTCTTAGATTGTTAAAATGAGCATTCTGGCACAATTTTAGTGAGTTTTCATAAAGATTTGGAGTCTTTAGGCTTCAAAACCCATTTGGGAACTCTGGTATTTATCTCAGGCGGTGACTAGAGTTTCTGGCAACCATTCACCACCTTTGGGCTAGTTTGAGTGGTCACAAAACAGTCTCCCTACTTTCATTCGCGGGCTGAGGTGGCTCCCCTTCGTGCTTTCCTTGTTCATCGAGATGTTGGGTGCGAATGTATGATTCCTTCTCATTTGCCCATAAGCGGACCATAAAATTCACATATATGTGCATGAATGTGGATATTATGTCTCAGTCACTCACGAAGATGCTCATTCGCGCTAATATTTGTACATTCTTTATTTAATTTTTGATTTTTGTTTTTTCTTTCTTTGCAGAGTAATGGCTCTTAGGAGAAGACTTTTATATGACTGTGAGTGTCCTGTAAATTTTCTTTCTCCAATTCATCAAACTCATGAATGGGTCCATAGCCAAAGCCTTTTTGACAAAGAAGTCCTCGACCCAATAACAGATCATGCACCAAGCCCTCCTGACTATATTAGACATGTCTACAAGGGTTGGTGTCACCTGGACAATCAAGTTCACAGAGACAATTCAGTATGTGACACACTTCCCTCCTTTAAGGAAGGGAGACTCTTAAAGACTCAACCACTAGTGATTTCAAAAGTCTAATTCAAAATATTCACTTTAGAGAAGCGGCATGGGTTGGCCGACTCTATAGAGGATCTTCTTCTTTTTCGATTGGGAGAAGGAAATAGGAAGCTCTCATCTAGCATTGCCTTGACAATTATCGCATAAAGATAGATGCCATTGGAATGGCTAAGGCATTACATGGTTCTATTGGTAGCTTCGATAAACATCACACAATGGTAGCAGAAGCAATCTCAAGGTGGTGCCATGACCGACACTTTTTTATGTCAATATGGCGAGCTAGGGATCTCATTATGAGAATTCATTGGTGTAAGCAATTTTTCTTTTGAGGGGAGACTGATAGAGGAGTATATTCCCTTTAATGCTCACTTTGAGATGCTTTCCACCACATGTCAGAGGTTGCCTTAGAGATTTTCTGAGTTTAATGATGTAAATGTCTCGTATGGTAGCTGGCTTGGCCACATTTGTTAGGGTCCTTCAAGCATGATTGTTAGGGGTAAACCTTTACTGTGGCCCAAGAACAACATTCGACGAAGCATCGACCTTGACGGCCCTACATTCCTGGTTGGGATATATGCATCTTTTCTTAGTGGGTGGGCTCTCCTGAGCAATATAGGTCAGTGTATTCATCATTGCTACTAATCTTGCTGATGGTCCCTAGTCTTGCTGCTTATATAGCGGCTTATGAGACATTGTAGAGGCAGGTTTCCAAGAAGGCCAAATTAGGGAAAAGTTTATGTATCTTCCCCTTCAATACTTCTATGTATGGTTAGGACTCCACTTCCCTTCCATTTACCAGAGAAGAGAGAAGAATCTTCGCAGCATTGCGTACATTAACACCCTAAAGAATCAACGAGCAGAGATGGTGTTATGCCCTGTTGCATTATTTTGTTTCATTCAGAAGCTTGTCCTCATTCCAGATCACTTACTTGACAATCAGACCCTAATAGATGATGGGTCGTTATTAGGGAAAGCTGAGGTGTACTTCTACTCTTTTAGGAGTGGTGAGCTAGCTTGGAGAAGGGACAACCACTTTCATGTGGAGGCCTACAACCCTCATAGGTTCGCTCATCAGTTCTCTTGTTTTCAAGGAATTGTCTCTCTTCTTACCTGCATAAAAGTAGTGGGTAAAGCAACCACCCTTAAGAGGATTCGAGAAGCCTATCTATTCTTTATGAGGTCAGGCACAGGTAGTCGAGCGGTTATACCTGTAGAAATGGCTGAGCAAGATAACCTTCAATTTGATTATAGTTATACCAAGTGGTGGTATAACTTATTCTTTTCAGTCGTAAGATTCAATGAAGACAGAGACAATTCCCGTGTTATTTTTTATGATGGTCAAGGTACTGTAATAATGGCTGACAAGTCTTGGAATAAAGCCTTAGCCAAGAAGACATTGGCTGTCCAATGGCCTAAGAGATCTAATAAGGGGCCAAGGGCCCACTAAGAAGATATAGAGTCAATCCCGCTGTCTCCTTTAGCCACTGAAGAAGAAGAGAAGAAGAGAAATCACACAAACCAAAGAGGAAAAGGAGAACAAGAAGCAAATCTTGTGGGAGAAAACCTCAATGCATCCCATCCCTTGACCAGGCAAGAGAGCCTGAACGAATGCCTCCTATCCATGAAGATGAATTTGAAGAGATTGGGGGTTATCCTATTGAAGAGCCCCGACGTACAAAAGTTGGAACGGAATAGTGCAAAATCCCCTCTATTAAAAAGTTTGTGTAAGGGGGTGAGACTCCTAAGGAGCGGAGGCAATTAGCTAACATATTGCTATTGATACAAGAACAAGGCCTAGTGTAGCCTTTCAACTGTTCCTCCTGTATTTCTACTGAGAGAAGGGTTGCATGAGAGAGTCATGATGAATGAGATACTGTTCTTACTAGGCCCAAAGCTCCTAGAAGACTAAGAGGGCCGTCGGGTATTCAACGCTATGCCTCCCACCACCAATTATTTGGAGTTTACAGTGTCATCTGAAGAGAGTTGGAGGCCTTGTGGCAACATGGGGCGACTATGCATGAATTGGTTATCACCGTGAACAGGTTTGAGTTGAAAGGTCACTTCTTGGATTATGTCTTTAAGAAGGTGACTGGTATCACAAGGGAGATAAAAACATATATTCCTGTTGGCTAGGACATCCCTTCAATGATCTGCCATTTGCTTCTCAATTTTATAGAAAATATTAAGAGGGAGCTGGTGACCATGGGAAGGAGTCTACCCTTTGTGACATCTGAGTCTGCCCATGGAACTGTGGAGAAGTGCTTGGGAGAAGATGAGGAGTTCAATTATACGATCGACTGCTCCCTCGCCACTGATCAGCTTGCCCATCTTAGTGGTGAACCCAACAATGAAGAAAAAATAGCGGCTCAGGTCCAACAAGCCTTAATTACATTGTGCGAGACTGCCAGACAAGAGCCCTATGTCCCTTTCAAAGGAAAAGGTGTAGTTGAGGATGATGAGCCCTCAAGCATTGCTGGGTAAGGGGTCTCTTTGAGTGTTCGAGAGGTTGGTGGATCTTGTTGCACATTTTTGAGCAAGAGCCATGGAATCCTCCTTTACCAACACCTTCTGGAGAGCATGCCCATGTATACTCATGACTTTAATAAATCTTCCCTTACCATTTCGAATTCCTTTATTCTCATGGTTATTTTCTAGCAGGTTTTCACAGAAGAGTTAGTGGAGCCAACACCTTCTAAAGTGCAAAGACCACCCATTGATGAGAGCCATCCTTAAGTGACCGAAATAGGGGAGCATCGTGTCCCAAGGCCAGATTTGGTGACCGACTGAGTGGATAAGGCCCATCCTATTATCACTCTTGAGGAACAACGAGACCTCGTCAAATCAGTATTGGGCATGAATTTGGAGGGAGCAGATATGGACTCCTCACAAGACTTTAAGGGGTTTATGGGCCTTCAGGTTCCCTCTGACAACCTATAGGATGTAGTCACATCTAAGATGGAGGACCTGGTAGATTATGAGGACTCTGAAAAGGATGACCAAAGATGGATTGATAGCTCTGACGAAGGGAATCCACTAGCCAATGAGTTGGGGAACATTGGCGAGGGTCTTGGTGAATCATTTGCAACCACCACTAAGGCAAGTGATCAGGCAACCAGGGGTGCCGATGAGGTAGTTCCTGTTATGGGTGATCTTTTTGACTCCACTAATGCAAGGATGTCTGACATGCATGACCATTCTGAGGCCAATAACCTATAGGACAACATTACTGATAAAGTCAGCAAGCCTATGGTCACGTCCATTGATGATGCCTTTGCTGTTTCATCTACTTCACCTGTTGAGGAGGGTGACATCGTAGTCAATAAAGAACTGATCACAGAGGCGACTCAAGAAGGAGACCTGATCCGAGAGGAGCTAACAACTGACCTAAATCCTCCTGAATCAGTGGTAGTAGACGAGGGTCATCCTCAGGATGAAATAGTCTTTGAGAAAGGTATATATATATGCCACCCCCTCTACACTATTCATGCTATTCATTTATGTGTTCTCATGTATTGAACTATTCTTTTGTCTTCAATCCAGCTGCTGAGGAGATGCTCTTTTCTCCTGTTGTAAGACGTATTCTCGTACACCCTTATTGACACTTCTCTTTTACTTATGTAAATGAGATTGTGAGCACTGCTAGTGCCGTCAGGTGTTCTTCTAAGATTGCCTCAGCACGTGTGACCGTCAAGAGATGCTTGAGCTGATGACAACCTTAACACCTTCATCACCTGACCTTACAAGTACATGGGATGAGGTGTTGGCAGTCCATGCCAAAGACATAGAGACCCACATTCGCAATGATGGATTTTGATGAGGGGTGGAGATGTACTTTGTGTCTTTGGTTAGGCAATCAACACTAGCATCAGAACTTGCAGATGTCAGAAGTAATACTAAGGCCTAGGGTAACCTAGACACTGCAGAGGATGAGAGGAAGACCTTGTTGGAAAAACTAATCCAAGTTTGTGATTCGGTGACCAGCATTGATAATGACTTGGCCATTGCCCAAGAGAAACTGATGAGGGTGCAAACTCGAATTACAAATCTCACAACCCGGGAGGCAAAAATGATTGAAAGGAATGCTCTTGAGTCGAGGATTTCTTTAGCTTCCTTTACCATATACCATCTTCATGAAGTGTTCATCAAGCGAGGTGATTAAATTTGGTCCTCCCTAACCATAGAGGAGAATTTATGTAAATGTCTCATTTCCACCTTCCCAAAATGATATGTTGGAGGAGGATGTAAAAATCCTTTTTGTTAATGAAAGAAAAGATAGAACTTTATCCTTTATTGTTTTGTCTTTTTATTGTCATTTCCTCTTTTTATTTTTTCTTACTCAACAATGTAAGAGTCAAGTAGAATTGACTTTATAAAATTTAAATGTGACTAATGTTATAAGAGTCGAAAGTAACCGACATTATAAGAGTCGCATATGATTGGGGTCATGAAGGCCGAATATGGTTGACATTATGAAAGTTGAAACGTAGTTGACATTATGGGAGTCGAGTATGGTTGACATTATGAGAGTCAAATGTACATATACAGTGGCCATTATGAGAGCCACATGTAATCGACATCATAAAGTTTGAAATGGATCGACTTTATAAGGTCAAATCTGCTTAATCTTTGGCGTTTGCGAGAGCTGAATATGGTTGACTTTATAAGAGTCAAGAGCCGAAAGCCACACTCATGTGTGTTATTTTTAGCGTAAATCAAATATCCTGCCTTTACGGAAGGTGTTATGACAGTGTATCCTTGAGGCGATGCAAGGGGTATCCTCCAATGTCATCATCGAATAGTCACCTTGTAAAGGGCGCTTAAGCGATGTTGGTTGAATTTGGACAAACGCAACAGGGCAGATTCGTTGTCATTGTTTTCTTTTTGAGGCATCCCTTTTTGAAAGGTTGCAACTGTTCATGTTTATAGATAAGAAGGTTGTGCCCACTACCCTTCTCATTCCTTCGGCTTTTGTAAACATTCTTTATTCTTGTGTCATAGACATGGCTCCCAAGAGAAAAGTTGCCAACGTTCCTAAAGTTGGAGAACCATTTGGATCATGAGTGAAGTGAGATGGGTCTTCCTTGATTGAGAGGGAGGGTACCGAGCCTTTATTTGACTGCTGTACGCCTTAAATCCCTTGTTCATTCTATGCTCAATATTTTTGGTTCTCATGGTCTGATGCTAATGATTTCTTTTTCAGATGTAATAAGGATGCCCGCATTTGAAGAAATAGAGGCACAAATCAATGAGGCTCGCTAAGATCGTGATGCACTGATCAAGCATTTGGTTGGCCTATCCACTGAAGAGGTGGATATTTCTTTTGTCTATTAAGAAATCTTAGACACGTTGGACCGCATAGAGGTTTGTGTGTACAATTTCAAGTTTAGGGGCATGATGATGTATCTCCTTGATGCTTTGTCTAAACTTTGTGAGGTAAAGGACATTAAGGTTTTAAAAGGGTTAGAGCATGACGTTCTCCTATGCCTTCAAGAGGAGGAAATTAGAATGGTGGACCTAGCGGCCTAGCAGACCCGGGTGTTAGGTGATATTGGGCCACTAGTGAAGGATGCTGACGAGTTGATGGCGCAGATGGAGGCATTAAAGGAATGCTTCAACAAAGTCATGAATCACCTAGAATCTCGTAAGAGGTTCATTGATAATGTCGGCAATTCTATTTGTTGGACTATTTATATGGTGGACCGTTGTAGGGGAGAGTTGATGAGTTGAGAGATTGACCGACGCGATGGAGTCTCTAGAGAGACTATTTATAACTTGAACACAACATAGTCGGATGTCAATGCGGTGAACGACAGCCTAGAGGTGTATGCAAAAGTGTTGCCTGCATTGAGCGCTAAACTCCTGGTTTTAGTAGCCCTATCGCAGCAAAAGACTGAGAGTGTAGTGTAGGGGGTAGGGCGAAATGCCCTTTGTTGTAGCACCATCTTATATTAGTAAAATTTTTAATTTTCATCTCTATCTGTGTGTCTTCAATTTTGTCAAAATTTGTGTCAAAATTTATTTCAATTTATGTGTCAACACCTAATTTTGGTCTAGGGTCCAAAGGTTTCTTTCGATGGGCAGCACTTACTCTTTAGAATTAACCTTAGGCATCCTAGGAAACCAAGGTGGTTATATGACCTTCCATTTTTAGACCATTCCCATTCTTTCATAATGTGACACTATAAACCCTTGATTTTTTAAAGATCTTTGTTGGACCCACTTTCTTCATCTTCCTATCATCTCTCCTAATCTCATAGCTTTCTGAATGGTTGTTCTAAGTTTGGTCACATCTATACTGAAAATTATGATTTTAACCCTTATTAAAGGTGGACCACCAAATCCCATTATACAAGCATCGAACAATCAATTGGGTGTCATGGATGTATTCGGAATGGTCCAAAACCCAGAAATGGAGTGTTTGATCAACAAATTCTGTCATATCATGTTTTGACAAATCTTGGTCCTTGATTTGAAATCTTTCAAAATCTGATCAAAATACACCTTAAATGATCAATCTGACATCATTGATGCATTCAGAATGTCTCAAATCTTTGAAATAGAGTGTTTAATCATCAAAATCCATTGTTTCGAGTTTTAGCAAATCTTGACCATCGATTTAGAATCTTTCAAATTCTGAACAAAATTCACATCAAATGGTTAATCGAACATGATGGATGCATCCGGGATGCCTCTAAACCTTGGGAGGTACTAAAAACGACATTTAAAGTCCATTCCTAAGCCTTCCATTGCACCGTATCAATTTGTGACCATCCGATATAGTACTTTGAGATTTCAAATTCAAAATCAGACTCCACCACAGTAATCAACATCATCAATTTAGTTAAGCTGGTGGATCTAGTCACATCCACCTAATTAAGGTCAAGAAGATTTTATGTGAGTGCACACCATATTATGGTGCCCGCGACACATTAAATCAGGCAAAGACATGCACCCAAAATAGTCCTTATTCCATGGCCAAACACCCTTTTTATCTAAGTCCAATTCCATGTCACAAGTATACCTAGAGCCAAGATAAACTTATAGCCAAAAGGCCCTCAGCCCACTCACATTTCCTTCCTTGCATTGATATGAAGGAGAGGGGCCCACAAAGCTGTACGACAACCCAATCCTAGATTCTCACTACATGATTTGGAAAGACTTAGGCACTTTTCCTTTTCTCCCTTATCCCTTCTATCAATCCACCCACGTACCTAATCTACTAAGCTAGCCGAACTCCACATCAGTCCTTCCTTTATATCTCATCACAACACCTCATTCTTTCCTTTTATATTTGTTTCATTAACTTTGATTTATTCCATAAAGGAGAATCTCGCTGGCTTGGCAAAGGCTCTAGCTATCTCTCTCCCTCTCTATGTATGATAGAGCCTATCTCACGTCCATGATTTCCCATTGATTTTATTTTCCTTTTCTACCAAAATCTAGATCCACTCTTTCCATCTTTCTTCACCCTTCCAAAATATTCCATAACTACCACCTTCCTAACTCTCTTTTCCCCCTCACCTATAAAACCCACCTTCTCTCACACCCAAAGGGGGCAGGAGGATTTCTCTGGTTTTCCACTCAGCAATCACAACAGGCTAAATACGTTAACAAGGTGCTGACCAAAAGAGAGGAATCAGATCAACGTGTGCTACATATGGGAGGTTCGATCTTCCATTTTTCTTATTCTTATTACTAATTATTTTATTGTTGTTTTTTTTATTCTATTGTTGTTTAGACATAAGACTTTGTGTTTGATCCAAGGTGTCATTGCAACTTTCATTGTTTATTTATTATTTCTTTTTTTTGTACTCTGTTAAGATCATCATTATGGATAAGTAGCCACTATTTAGCTTGGGTTATTGGTTTAGATAATGTATTTAGAGACAAACAGCAGGTCCTGTTTTGATACTCCCATATCATTGTTGTGTGATGTATTGTCATCCCTAAATCATTGACTCAACACCCACTTAGTCCTCAGTCCTCTGTCATTCTCTTGTTTCATTTTAGTTCTCTCTTCCTTTCCAGCTATCTTGGTTTGGCTTAGCCAAAACTATTCCCATTACCTCATATTTCCTTGCTCATGTTCCATTGTCTTTGTTATCTCCATTTCATTCAGGTTTTCACATTTTTGTTTATTATTCTGGTTTGGATAGTGCATTAATCTAACCTTCATGACATGTGTCCCAGTTAGGTTTGTGTCTTCATGGAAGCATATGACCGGTCATGGCAACCATGAGTGGCAGTTCCATTTTGGATTGTTGTATTCTTTATTTTATTTTCTTTGTCTTCAATTCTCAAATTTTATTGTTATTATTTTGGTCTCTTTAGAATTTTCAGATGATTTAGAATGGTGGTTGTTTAGTGTATGAAAAACTGGTTCGTTTTGCGTGGAATTATTTTGGCTTGCTAGTGGGGACATGTTTTGGAGTTAGACAATTCAATTTCGGATTGTGTAAATTTTCTGGATAAATATATAAGTGCTTAAATTGGAGGTACACTAACACACACCCATGGTGAATGTGTTTGCCTTATTGTTGAACTATCATAGATGTTTCTATAGTGAATTCATTATTGTATATAGGTACATTGTTATTAAATTTTTTTACAAGAATGGTGTATATTGAATGTTTGTATTGTCTATGTTATTCTTCCTCCTATTGATTCTCATGTTACTTGTATATATCCATCCTTTTTCATCTATTTATTTAGCATTATAATTTTTTGTCCCATATTTG
>JAOXJP010215107.1:0-11808 GCA_025762735.1 Platanus orientalis
AAGACATAATTTTGAGTTAAAAACTTACTCTTTGTAGTATGAAATTAAGTATTACTTAATATTTTTTCTAAGCCGGGCTACGCTTATTAATGATTAGTATATATTCGAGCCAGGTCAGGTCTATGAATGAATAATAGATATTAAGGTTGGACCGGGCCGGGTTCGGGTTTTTTCAGCCTATGTCCAAACACAGCCCGAAATTATGTCGGGCCCTGTCATGTGTGACCAAACTTGACCCAAGCCCAAGTTTGGTCTGCCCAACCCGACCAAACTATGGGCCGAACAAGTCGGGTTTCGGGCCAGCCCGACCAATTTTGCAGCCTTACTGATAAACCGCCCCGGTTCATCCAGGGGCCTGTTCGCCTAGCCACCGGCTATTGGTTTAGACCCCAATACCGAGTGAGTCGTTAGTGACCCAATGCCAACCGACCCCATGCCAAGTGAGTCGTCAGTGACCCAATGCCGACCGACCCCCATGCTGAGTGAGTCGTCAATGACCCAATGCTGACCGACTCTAATGCCGAATGAGTTGTTGGTGACACAATGTATAACTCGCTGATCTTCGATCCCTAACTTGGGCATCGGAGGGGTGTTGGCCGGCGCCACACCGATGCCGTTTTATGCTTGTGTGCAGATAAGATAAAACCCAAAGATTCTAGATTGAAGGCCACCAGGAGACCATCTTAGTGATCCAGTTCTCGACAACATCAGTTGGCACCGTCTGTAGGAAATTGAAAGAAGTTTTCGGCAAGACAAAGGTCTTATGGTGAAAACTTGATCTGGAAAAAGCTCGCCAGAATGCATCATCCACCAATGATATGGGGAGAAGAAAGGTTGAGGCAGCCTGAATTGCAACCCTGGAGCAAAGGTTACAGGATCTTAACCGCAAAATGGAACGAATGGCAGATGAGAATCAGGAGCTAAGCCACAGGCTTAAAGAGCGAACGGAGCACCAACAGTCCGGCAATGAAGAAACTCAAGAAGGCATGCACCTTGGACTAAAGATTGAAGAAATCAAGAGGGAGAGAGAAGACGATAGCCAAGGTCCAAGAGCTTCAATGTCACAACATACCAGTGACGTGGGCCAAAGAACTGCCATCAAACAAAAGAATTGTATTCAAAAGATACAAGATAACTGAACACGGTGATGGAGGCTATTCGGGGCAAAACCCCTTCCACAGTAGAAGTGCTGGTGCAGAGGACAGATCATCCTTTCTCTACGATGATCATGTCTCATCCTCTCCCCAAGAGGTTTGGAATTTCCCAAATGAAGTCTATCAACGGGAGTAAGGATCCATTTGGCCACCTCAAAACTTACAAGACTTTGATGCTCCTGCATGACTATTCGGACGAGGTCATGTGTAGGGATTTTTTAGCCACTCTGAAGGGTTCAACATGAAAGTGGTTCAACAGCCTTCAACCCAATAGCATTAACTATTTTTTCTGAATTGAGTTAACTATTTACTAGCCATTTCATAGAGGGAAGACACTATTGTAGGCCGGCCATTTATCTACTCAATTTCAAGCAAGCAAAAAGAGAATTGCTAAGAGATTATGTCTCCCATTTCAACTAGGAGGTAATGCAAGTAGACAATGTCGATGAAAATGTGGTACTCACCACCTTTATAGGTGGGTTGCTCCCCACAAAATTCTTGTTCTCCCTCTCCAAATCTCCTCTGAGCAACATGGCCGAGTTGATGTTGCGCAGCAAAAGCATATGAATGCTAAGGATGCAATGGCAACAAAAAGAGATCAAGGAAATGAACTTCGTAAGTTCTCAAAAAGAAAAGGGGTGAGCGACCAAAAGCATTAGAGAGTGAGACAAGGTCGAGAGACAATGCTGACCGAGTGGCATGACCGAGAGAAGCCTCTGCACCAGCCTAAAGAGCACAGGTATATAATCTGCTCAACTCAACCCTCGAGTAGGTGTTCATGTATGTACGAGATGACCCATCCTTGAACTAGCCTGAGAAGATTAAGATCCCCCAAGAGAAAAGATCCCAAAAGAAGTATTGCCGATCCTATCGTGACCACGGCCACAATACGAAGGAGTGCATCAACCTAAGGGATCAGATATAAGCACTCATCCGACAAGGTAAGCTAAGGTGCTTCGTAGCTAGTCTACCTCGAACATCGTTAGAAGGGGCGGAGGAATTGTCGAGTAGAAGGAATGTTGGACCCGAGCTGTTGCGAGAGATAAAAGTCATCACTAGTGGTTTGGCAAGAGGCGGAGAGTCAACATCAGCTCAAAAGGAGCATGCGCATGCAGTGAGAGCATCACAGGGGGAAGTCTATTCAATAGTCTGACTTAGGAAATACCCACAGACTTGGCAAGAGCACATCACCTTCACCGAAGAAGATTCCAGAGGAGTGCAACACCCTCATGACGACTCCTTGGTTGTCACGATGATCATAGCTAACCACCGGATAAGGAGGATACTCGTAGATAATGGCAGTTTTATAGATATACTTTACTTGTCTGCTTTTGAGAAAATGAGAATTAGAAAGGACAAAATCCGACCGACTATAGCACCACTAGTGGGATTCACTGGAGATAAGTTGTATCCCGTTAGGGTCATCACACTGCCAATGACCACCAGAGCTAGTCCTTGTCAAGTGACCAAGGCAGTGGATTTCCTTATAGTAGATTGTCCCTCGGCGCATAATGCCATCATTGGCAGACTAACACTCAATAAAATGAAGGCTATTACTTCAACATACCACTTGTTAATGTTCTTCCCGACCAAGGGTGGGGTCGGAGAAGTAAGAGGTGATCAGTTAGTGGCCCGAGAGTACTATGTAGCATCTTTAAAGGGAAAGGATTCCAAGGAAGCTCTCATCATCAAAGACATGGAGGAGAGGGATGACGTTCAATTGAAGTAGATTCGGCCTATAAAGGACTTGGAGGAGATCAACATTGACCCTAACTGTCCCTAACGGGTGGTACACGTCATAAGGGTACTCTTAGAAGAATTGAAGTTCCATTTAAAAGAATTCCTAATTGCCTACAGAGATGCCTTTTCTTGGACACACGCGGACATGCCGGGGATCGACCCAAGGGTGATCACACATAGGCTAAGTGTCGACCCTTCATCCAAACCGATCAAACAGAAGAAGAGGACGTTCGCCGCTTACAGAAATCAAGCTATAGTTAAGGAAGTGGATAAGCTTTCGAAGGCAACATTCATATAGAAGGTCACCTATCATGACTAGATTGCCAATGTGGTGCTGGTTAAGAAGAGTAATGAGAAGTGGAGAATATACGTAGACTTCACTAACCTTAACAAAGCTTGCCCAAATGATAGTTTTCCACTACCAAGGATAGATGCATTAGTCGACTCCACCTCTGGGCACGCTCTCCTTAGCTTCTTGGATGCATTCTCTGGTTACAACCAAATACGGATGGAAAATGGAGACTAAGAGAAAACATTCTTCATTACCAACTAAGGAACATATTGTTATGAGGTCATGCTGTTCGACTTAAAAAATGCAAGGGTGACCTACCAAAGATTGGTGACTAAAGTGTTTGAAGCCTAGATTGGGAGAAATGTCAAAGCTTATGTCAATGACATGCTAGTAAAAAGCATGGAAGCCGAGAAGCACATCGACAATTTGGAAGAAACATTCTACCCCCTAAGGAAGTACAGAATGAAACTCAACCTAACGAAGTGCACTTTCAAAGTGTCAGTTGGGAGGTTCTTGAGATTCATAGTCTCTCACAAGGAATTGAGGCCAACCCCAAGAAAGTGGAGGTGATTCTAAGCATGAAGTCTCCACGAACCACGAAGGATATATAACAACTAGCGGGAAGAGTTGTAGCCCTCAGCCATTTCATTTTGAAGTTGACAGACAAATGCTTTCCTTTCTTTCGGATTTTAAAGAAGGGGTTCGAATGGACCGAGAAATCTAAACGCTCGTTTCAAGATCTCAAGCAGCACTTAGCATATTTACCAACTCTGGGTCAAATGACACAAGGAGAATACCTATATCTGTATCTGGCAGTATCTGAGGTGGCCGTAAGCTCGGTTTTAGTTAGGGACGAGCATAGTCAAATCCCTATGTACTATGTTAGTAGGGCCCTCCATGGTGTAGAACTCAGATACCTGCCTCTAAAGAAATTAGCGCTCATACTCGTGGTTATAGCAAGGAGGCTCAGACCATATTTTCATGTCCATCCAATTATGGTACTGACAAACCAACCTTTGAGAGTAGTGCTGCATAAACCAGAGGTGTCAGGCAGGATGGTGAAGTGGGCAATAGAACTAGGCAAGCATAATGTTAGCTATCGACTGAGGAATGTTTTCAAGGGATAGGTCTTAGTAAATTTTCTAGCAGAACTAACTCTAGCTGAGGTGGTGAACTCTGAAGTTGAATGGACCCTACACGTGGATGGGTAGTCTATTGCCTCATCCAGTGGTACAGGACACCTATTGACCACACCCGAGGGGTTAAAGATTGAATATACAATCCGGCTAGATTCAACGCAACCAATAACGAAGCATAGTAGCACGTCTCCAAGTTGGTCGAGGGACAAGTAACTGGTGAGTGCGAGGTAAAAGAGGACCGAATGAAAAAGTACCTAATTAGTGTAATAGAGCTTATGTCCCACTTTGAGACTATCAGTGTCTGGCACATACCCAAAAGTCAGAACGAGCAAGTAGATCGACCAGCACGTCTTGCCTCAGATGAAAAGTATATTGTGAGGAACCGATTGCCCATAAGCTGCCCTGTTCAACCTAGCATGGAGGATGAGCTGAGCATCATGATCCATATGAATGAGCCTAAAGATGACTGGAGGTCCCTCATCACATAATTTCTCAAAACGTGTATTCTACCTCAGACTGAGTAGAGGCTCGAAGACTCAAACTCCGAGTTGCCTGCTACACCCTGATTGGTGACGTTTTGAACAAACGGAGCTTCACCATTCCGTATATGAGATGTTTGTCACCAGTCGAAGCCAAATACGTCATGAGGGAGGTTCATAAGGGGATATACAGAAACCATTTTGGAAGTCAGACCCTTGTCCATAAGCTTGTTAAAGTAGAATACTACTGGCCAACAATGCAAAATGACTCGATCAATCTTGTTTGAAGGTGCGATAACTATCAAATATTTGGTAGTATCCCCAAATGGCCTGTAGAAGAACTTGCGCCCATCATGGGCCCATGTCCCTTTGCTCAGTGAGGCATAGACATTGTGGGGCCTCTTTCCCTAGCAACGAGATAAAGGAAATTTTTGGTGGTGGTCGTAGACTATTTTACAAAGTGGGTCGAGGTTGAGGCATTGGCAACAATAAATGAACATAACATACGTGATTTCATCTGGAAGTCCATTACATGCCAATTTAGAATACCACAGGTTATCATTACAGACAACAAGAAGTAATTCGACAACAAGCATTTTCGTGAGTTTTGCTCTCAGCTAGGGATCAAGAACCATTTTTCCTCCCTGGCTCATCCTCAAGCCAATGGTCAAGTAGAAGTCACTAACAGAACCATATTGAAGATAATCAAGACCAGGGTAAAGGTATCAAAAGGATAGTGGACTGAGGAGCTACCGGGGGTCCTCTAGGCCTACAGGACTACCCCAAGAAGTCCCATAGGGGAGACCCCATATGCCCTGGCCTTCGGCTATGAAGCAGTAATTCTTGTAGAGATCGGGATGGCAAGTTTGAGGATTCGGAAACCATAAACCAAGTGTGCAGGGAAAGAGCTGTACTTAAACCTAGACTTGATGGAAGAGAAAAGAAACGAAGCCTCCCTTTGAATGGCCACCTATCAATAGCGAATGATGAGATACCACAATGCCCATGTATGCCTGAGAGGTTTCCAAAATGGGGAGCTCATCCTTCGGAAGGTGAGAATAACCACACAAGTCCCAAGAGATGACAAGCTAGAACCTAACTTGGAGGGACCTTACAGAGTCATCTGGATCGCACGAAAATGCACATATTACCTAGAATCCATGGAAGGAAAGCCCCTACCTTGACCATGGAATGTTGAACATCTAAAAATGTATTATCAATAATCATGTAATTTTTTATTCATGATAATGGAATTTGTCTCCTATTTTGTGTGCGGCACAACGGTCTGCTATAACAATGTCCCAAGCGGAGTCAAAAAAATGGACTAAGTCCAGTAAAATGACCCCTCGATTTACTACAACGGTCTACTATAACAATGTTTAAAGCAGAGTAAAAAAAAATAGACTAAGTCTAGTAAAATGACCCCTCGGTCTACTACAACGATCTATAACAACGTCCTGAGTGGAGTAGGAAAAATGAACTAAGTCTAGTAAAATGACCCCTTAGTCTACTACAATGATTTACAATCAACATCTCGAGGGGAGTCGAAAAAATGGACTAAGTCCAGTAAAATGACCCCTCAGTCTATTACAACGATTTACATCAACGTCCCAAATGGAGGCAGAAAAATGGACTATGTCTAGTAAAATGACCCTCGGTCTACTACAACGATTTATAATCAACGTCTCGAGGGGAGTCAGAAAAATTGATTAAGTCCAGTAAAACGATCCATCGGTTTACTACAATGATTTACAATCAACATCCTGAGGAGAGTCGGAAAAATGGACTAAGTCTAGTAAAACAATCCCTCGATCTACATCAACATCCCGAATGGAGTCAAAAAAATGGACTAAATCCAATAAAACGACCCCTCGGTCTACTACAATGATTTATAATCAACGTCTCGAGAAGAGTCGAAAAAATGGACTAAGTCCAGTAAAACAACTCCTCGGTCTACTATAATGATTTACAATCAACATCCCGAGGGGAGTCGGAAAAATGGACTAAGTCCAGTAAAATAACCCCTCGATCTACTACAACGATCTATAATCAACGTCCCAAATGAAGTCAGAAAAATGGTCTCATTCCAATGAAGTAACCCTCAATCTATTACTACGGCCTTACGAGAGATAAAGCCCTCGGTCTGCATACCGAACACCCTACTAAGGTAATCGACAAGCTAACCACTTAATGGAATGAGCTATTTACTGAATTACATCATACCAAGAATGAAGAAAAAATTGTTTACTTAATAATTGTCAAGATGCAAAAAGATAAGGCAAAGGACTCTTGGCCCTTACAAAAAAAAAAAAAAAAAACAACACAAACAAACAAAACAAAAGTAGAAGACCCGATTCTATGAGGCCGCATCAGCCCTCTTTGTCTCAGCGTCAGCTTCCTTGCTCAACTCCAGCACAACAGATGTCAACTTAGCATCTGCCTTGAGCATAAAAAGATCAAGATCAGGGTAACCGTAAAGCTCAATGACGGAGTGTCTCGAAACCACTGATGAAAAATTATGTGGTCTCGTCATTAAAGGCCTCAGAATCCATGTATGTAGTGACCGCCTCGTTAGCATCCCTTTCTTTCTCCACCTCCCACTGGGCCCTCAGCTGGTCTAGAGACGCCTGTAAGACCGTTGCACCTGCCTTCTCCCCTTCAAGTTGGTTTCGAGCCTCCTCCAAGGTAGTCTCACTTCCCTTGATCTTTTCCTCGGCATCGACCAACTTATCCCTCAAAGTCGACCATTCAGATTCTGCCTCAGTCAACTTCTTTTAGAGGCTGTCAATGTAGTTGTTGGTGCCTAGCTGACGATTCGCGAGGACCATCATTTTAGTCAACACCTACAGCAAGGATGCTTTCAGTAACAGACCACTAGATAAAGTAAGCAAACCCAAGAAAAATTTTTTTTACCTTCCCGAGATTGAAGAAGGTGCTCCTGGCCAGAGCGTTCATGTTGTTAGGCTAGAGACTCCTCAGCTCCTGGTTGTTGACAACTAATCGAAGGTGAGCAACGGCCTCCTCCTCATCAGTCAGCAGAGAAGGTGGAAGTTTCTCCTTCCCCTTGGACAACCCCTCAGGGATACGGAGAAGCAGGTCTTTGACACATTCATTAAACATTGGAGCCATCTCTAAATCCACTTTTAGGTTGACAAAGGAAGGACGAGGCGGGCCCACTGAAAGAGCAGCTACCTAGGGAGTTGAGCTAGACGCACCCTTCTCAACAGAACAGTTGTGGAAAAATTTAGGCTTTTTGCAAGAGCTCCCAAGGGTTTCCTAAGAGGCGACTCTCGCTAGGGAAGTCTTTGATGGTACAGCAGACATATCTACATAAAAAGAGAGAAT
The DNA here is from genome assembly GCA_025762735.1 of Platanus orientalis. Taxonomy (NCBI): domain Eukaryota; kingdom Viridiplantae; phylum Streptophyta; class Magnoliopsida; order Proteales; family Platanaceae; genus Platanus; species Platanus orientalis. The sequence goes on from JAOXJP010215107.1 coordinate 8,150, forward strand.
TAAATAAAAACCTAAACTACCGAATAGAAGCGGAGATGAGCCAGATGCTTGACTAACAGGAAGTGGAGACGAGCTAGATACCTGGCCAACTGGAAGTGAAGACGATCCAGATGTCTAACCGACTGAGGGCCCAGATGACAGAATCTTCAGGCTAAACAAGTATGTAGAGAGGGATTCGGGATTCACCAATAGAGAATAATCCCAAACTGGGTGCGCAAAGGCATGACTTAACTTTGTGAGCTAAGCTTCAGACAGTGGACGCTTGGCCAACACTACAAAAATAAGGAGAATCAAACTAACCGAATAAAAAATGAGTAAGAAAGACTAATACGATCGAAAATTACCTTTTTTACACGGCTCCCCCATATCTTAGGGACTATTTGGATCCGATCGAGAGGTGGCTCTCATGGGAAGGACTCCGAGATGTCCCTAGATGCAAAAAAGAACATCTTCTAACCTCTGTTCGACGATGGAAGACCTGTGATTAATGACCACTCGAGCACCCGGGCAGTAAAATACCACCATCTTAAGTGTATCTCCACTGCCTTGTAGCAATAAAAGAACTCTAGTATGGTAAGGTGATCCTGACCGTTGTTACACGCAGGCCACAACACCATACAGGCAATCAAGATCCTCCACAAGTTGGGCATTACCTGACCTGGAGCCAAGTGAAGGTAGGAGAGTAGCTGACGATCAAACAAAGGAATAGGAAATCGTAGACCAGCTTTTAGAGCCTGTTCGAAAATAAAAACCTCATTTGGGAGGCAAGAAGAAGCCCACTGATTGAAGGTATGAACTCTTAGAGTGACTGACTCAGGGATATGATAAAAATGACGTAAGTCCTCTAGTTTAGACCTTGACAAAGTAAAAAAGAATGTGTTTGACAGCATATGGCACAGCGACAAAACGACCTGACCTAGTAGGCAATGAAGGTTGAGCCAAGTCTAGAGAATCAGTTAGGACTAGGTTCTCATCGAGAGCCATAACAGACTCTGTTGACTCAGATGAATTATCCATCTAGCTGAGGGCGTATATGGCACCCACCAAAGGACCTAGCGCCTCTAGGATTTAATAAAAAATACAATTCAGAAAAGAAGAATTGAACCCTAAAACACCTAAGTTTGGAGAATGTTGTTGGGTTCGAAGGTAGTGACAGAAGCGAACCAAGTGGAACCCGAAGGGTTCTCTGGTAAGGTCCAGGGTGAAATCCTAACAGCAGTGACGACTAGTCCGAGATGCCATTAGTAAGGAGAGTAAAAAGAAGACTACAAAAAGTCTACACCGAAACCAAACAAGAAAAATGGAAAAGGCCAAAAGTGGTGGGAAGGACATTACCTAAGCACTACTTTGCCGGTGGTTGATTCATTGAGCACAACGCAAGCATAAACAGGGCAATTTACCTAGACACGACATCGAAAAGAATTCTCGCCGGAGCAGAAGACTGAAAATGAATGAAGGTCATTGATTATATATGGTATTCAAATTATCCCCGACCATCAGATCACCCTAACAGCCCTTGGCCGTTGGACAAAAGCTTGTTTCAAGCAAAAACGGCTACCAACCCTCACGTCTTGTCACCATTAATAACATGGGGCTCGAGAAGGTGAAGTTGAAACGTCAACGCATCAATCGATCCATCTTTTCATATTCCCTATGCCCGCTCGGACAACGGACAAAGGGAATAGAGGGGGCATATGATAATAGAGAATTTGGACCCAATTTGGCTGAGCCGATTGACTTGTAAATCACCTCAGTTCATCCAGCGGGCCTATTCGCCTAGCCACCGGTTACTGGTTCAAACCCCCATGCGGAGTGAGTCGTCAGTGACCCAATGCTGACCGACTCCCATGCCGAGTGAGTCGTCAGTAACCCAATGCTGACCGACCCCCATGCCGAGTGAGTCATCAGTGACCCAACGCAGACCGACTCCCAAGCCGAATGAGTGGTCAGTGACACAATGCTGACCGACCCCCAAGTCTAATGAGTCATCAGTGACACAGCTACCGACCGACCCATCATAGCGGACTACCAAGGTATGAACATCTACCACCTCCGAAATGACAAACAAACACTCACCGCCGAGTCAACTGTAAAGAGAAAGCAGTTATATGCTGCAGAGTAATAGTCAATCCAATGCTGACACGCATACCATTCTCCCACATTCTCCTAACTAACTTAAAGAATATTTGTTGCTAATATAGAAAATGACTCATATATTAATAAGAGAACCCCCAAAAAAGGAAGGTAAGTACAATCACTTCCAAGAGGAGAAATAGGATAACTCTCCAATCTTCGATCCTTAACTTGGGTGTCAGAAGGTGTTGGCCGGTGCCACACTGACACCATTTTGTACTTGTGTACAGGTAAGATAAAACCTAAAGATTCCAGATCGAAAACCACCAAGAGACCATCTTGATGATCCAGTTCTCGGCATCCTCAAGCTAAAAATACGCTACTTCACCCAAGTTTCATTTACCTTATAGTGGAATTTATTTTCAATCTGTTTTGCTAATTGAGAATTCTTCCTGACCCTTCAGGTTCCATTTGATTCTTGATAATTTTTCCATGACACTTCAGTCAAAACAATACGGATCTTCCCATGTTCTCTCAATAACGGTGATATTTAAATTGTTACATTGAATAGGTGCCATTATATTGACCAAGGACAAATAAAAGCCACAGTTTATACTAGGCCTTCATATATGGTTATTATTTATTGGGAAAGGATCTGTCACATCCAATTGGTCTGTACCTGGTGTCCACACACACACAGGGTGGCGTGTATAGGGTTAAAACTGCAAAAATAGTTTCAAATGAAATATATATATCTCAAAGCAAATGTTCTGTGATAAAAATGCTTTTGTAGTGTATATGGCGAATTGAAAACAGATATGTGTTGTTTTGGGGGTGAAAGGGTCCAAAAAAGTGTTTAGTTGAAGAAGTGGGTGGTCAATAAAAGACATCAAATTCAAAAACACGTCATGTATCAATGAATGCACGATAATAGAGGTCTGTCTCAAAACAGACAAAATATATATAGGTACCCATAAAAGGGGGTGTATAGGGTTAAAACCGTGAAAAAGGTGTTCAATTGAACATTTGTATCCTGTTTAACAGGGTCTGATATCAAGTGCGACACCCCTCCTGGTGGGACACTCAGGAGGGGGAATCAAAAACCTCCAAAGAGTGAATTGATTCCACCCCCTGAGTGTCCCATCAGGGGGCGTGGAGCATACGATTTCATCCCATAACAGAGGCAAAAAATTCAAAAAACCATCACGTGTCAACCTGTGGTTTAGAGACACGGGGACAAACAAATTTAGGTGTAGCAAATTCTTTCCCTCATTTCTTTTCATTTGACACATGTTGTCTTATGGCTGAGCAGATAAAATCATCTACAACTCTGAGTCTCGTTGTTAGGGGTGGGCATGGGCCTGGCCGGCCCGAGCCTGGCCCGAGCTAGGCCTGGTGAGGGTCCGAGCCCGGCCCGAGGCCCGCACTTTTATTGAGGGCCGGGCTTGGGCTTACCTCTGCCCAGCTCGGACCCGGCCCGAGGCCCGCACTTTTATATATATAATATATATATATTATATATAATATACTAATTATTTTAAAATTATCAATAGTATATAGCTTAGTTGATAAAAATTGTTTTTTAC
>JAOXJP010215118.1:0-11808 GCA_025762735.1 Platanus orientalis
GAGCGGAATGGCGGAACAGGATTCGTGTAGCTGACCCCAAATAGTTGGGATAAGGCTGTTTGTTGTTGTTGTTGTTGGAGTTCTAGTGAATTTTCTAGTTTCTCTACTGATTTTTCCATTAAAGCACCTTCATATAACAAGGTGTTTTCTAGTTTATATAGCTAGAGACATCCAAATCTTGTGAAATTTGGAGGAGAGTACCCTTAAAGTCTGCCTGGAATATTCCCAGAAATCCGAAAATTTTTGACATGTCATAAAGGTATTTTGGTAATTTTTCACTATTCAGAAAATACGAAATTGCCACTAAGGTTAAAATTTTAGAATTGATTATTTGGGATATTTTCTGCCATTTGGAATCAACTGCAAGTGTTTTGCATATATTGTATTTGGCTCTGCATCATTTGGTATCAGAGCTTAGGGAACTAACTTACTTTGTTTGAGTTGGGATCCTAAGAGTGTTGACATGGCCATGCCAAGAGAATGGACACTCATATCTCTTAATGCTATGGTGGATGAGCAAGCATTGGAATTTGCAGTTGAAGAGGGAACTCCAAAATTTAAATAAAAACGTTGATGATAGGTTCGATACCCTATCAGCCAAGTTGGATATTCTTATCAAGAACATGAATCAAAACCAAGATTTTAAGGAGAAATGAATTAATCAAGAAACTAAACTAGAAACTACCAAGAACGCTTCATCTAGTGCGATTGGTGGAGATTGTGGTAGCCATGTGCAGTTTGAGACAGACTATCATAGAACGTAGCTAAGAGATGGGATCAAGCCAACATAGTTCAACGGGTATCAAAGAATGTTTTGTGTAGTTGAAAGGATCGGCTTAATGGGGTTGTTAAATTGAAGGGGTGGTATGAGTTTTTTTTGTTAGGACTGAACTCAAGAAGATTTGGTTTTAGGTCACCTACATACTTGCAAATGTTATCAAGCTTTTCATAGTTTAGAAAAGTGAGTGGGATGATGTATTTTTGTTTGGCTATAGTTGCCTTTGAGACAATATGTTCAGACTGCCCTTGTACCTACGAACAAGATCAAGCCAAAATAGTTCAAATAAGCAACCATTGCAACTTTCAAGGATACCTCTTTAAGAATCTGATGTTGGTTGGTGGTAAAATCATTTCTTTATCCATAGTTGCTAACAAATAGACTGTACAACACATAGATCCTCCTATTTTGGTTCCAACTTTCCCTTGGTATTTCGAATGATGACAATGAGAGCACATGAGGATTAGATTACCTTCCTTGAAACTTCTAAAGTTCACTCTTTTTTTTTTTGTGGGTGTTGGCCATTGGGGCTTGTTACATATCTAGGATTTGTTGTGCTTGCAAGTTGCAATCAGGCTTCATTGACTGTTTTCAGTTCAGAGAGGCCAATCCTAGCACTTTCTTTTTCGATGAGGTTTTCTGAATTGTGACATGCATAGAAGGGGTTTGGACTTCTATTGAGAGAACAATTTCTGTTCTAAAAACCAAAGAGTATGGAGTTACTTGACTTGGAGTCCTGAAAGATTTTCTTTAATCCTATAATGCTTCAAGTAGTCTTTCGTGCCAATCTCTTTTATTTTTTGTGGTTGTTATATTGAGGATCATGTAGGGAGTCTTGTTGATAGCTTTGGCTAAGCCATTTGCTTGCAAGTAATAACACATTGAATGATCTAGCTTGATAATGTATTTGGACAAAGTCTTACAATTGGGTAGCTGTTAAAGGGTTGGCCATTATCAGTTATAATATTTTCTAGTATTCCGAAGGTGTAGATGATGTTTATTTAGATGAACCACACAACATACATGTCTGGTATCCCTCAGCGGAATGGCCTTTGCCCATTTGGAGAAATAATTCATTGCAACAAGGATGTAGAAATGACCTTTAGAAGGAGGGGCGAAGGGCCTGATGATATCCATTTCCTAAGCTCCAAATGGTCATGAACAAGTTGTAATGGAGATTGGAGAGGCTCAGTAGGTTAATGGTTAAAGTCACTATGAAGTTGACATACTCTACATCGCTTGGCAGGGTCGATACAATCATAAGCCATTCTAAGCCAATAATATCACAATCTCTGGAGCTGCATGTAAAGCTTGGAGGGACTTTTCAACCTTGGAAGACCAGAGCCATCACCATTGGATACATGTTGAAGATGAGAATGATGGAATCACCCAGGTAGCCATCATTTTTAGAGTCATTGCCACAGCACACAAGTAGGTCAAACTATGACACAAGTTTCTTTTGAACATGGGCTATGACAACTTAATGGGCTTACAAGTTTATTTATCATTTATGAGTTCTAACTTTTGTAGTAGTGTTGTTGATCTATCTCTATTATTAGGCTTTTATCATTTAAAATTTCTTTCTTTCCAATACTTCTTGGCTTTTGGAGGCATATAGTTCAGTTCATATATATATATATTCCCTTTGATCTTTTTAAATTAATTTTTTTTGGCATGTCTAGTTTAATCAATGTATCTTTTTACATGTTATTCTCTGTTAACAATGAGATATTTGCTGTCTTGGGTTTGTACCAATTTGTTCAAGGAGAGGCCTGAAATGTTCATTAAAGGAGAATGTTTAAATGTTTAAATGGTTTGAATGGGTTTTTATAGCCCGTTCTCAACCAGATGCCAACCCTCCTCCTTTATCCGGGTTTGGGACCGGCAATGTCTGAAGATACAAACACATTGAAGGAGAATGTGTATATGTTCTGTGCAATTTCTAAATTTTCATAACTTTTAAGACTGTTGATTATTATACATTAGAATTAGGTTTCTTCTTCTTTGTAATGATCATACTTATCTTTCAATGTTTTCTTCCTTCTCAATATTTATGGTTTTAAGTTTCTTCTGACATGGTGACACCGTGTTTTTTTTTTTTCCTTCCATGTCACACCATGTGCAGGAGACTTGGGGTTTTAGTCTTAATAATGATTGTGATTGGGAATTAAGTGGTCAGCTTGATACAATATTACACGAGAAGGATGTCGTAATTTTTATTCTCCCTTGCATGGAGGGTAATATTCAAGGAGTGTAATGTCTCACTAATGATCATGTACCTGTTTATGCTTATTAGTCATACTCTAGCCTCAAGGTCAATTCATGAAGTTTCTTTTGTTAGCAGTTTCCTATTGAAGCAGTTAGGAGAGGAATTAGTTTGACTATTTCTTTCTCAGATACCACCTCGTTCAAATTCCTAATTAGATCTTGATATTAAAAATAAAAAATAAAAAGTGATGCTGATGCCATAGAATCTTTGAAATTTGTACCTTGAAAATATTAGTACTGGGGATATTGAGGCAGCATGACTATTTCTTTCTCAGATACCACCACTGCACAAATTCCTACTTAGATCCTGATCCAAATCTTCTTTTTTTTAAATGATGCTGATACCATAGTCTTCAAAGTCTATAAAATATTACTACTGGGGATATTGAGGCAGCAAGACTTTTAACGAAGAGGACCTGGAAATGAAGCTGGATGACTAAATGAAACGCTTGAAGGTTAGGGGAAAAGTAGTCTAAAGTTCAGATGGCAATTTCAATTTGATTCTTGGGTCAGGCCTGATCCTAGAGAGCCTTGGATTGAATGGTCATGTTTAGTGAGTTAATAGGCCAACGTCAAGGTTTGTGGGTGGGGTTCATTGAGGATCATGATAAGTCTCAGGATTAGCACACATTCCCTTCTGGGACATAAATTATTTATTAAAAAAAAATAGAGGCTGTTTTGGCCATACTGTGGAACTTCAGTTTACCTTTTTTTTTTTTGGGAAAGAGAACTTCAGTTACTGTGTTGATCCATTTGCACATAACGGTGGTTTGTTGGTAGATAAGAAACCAGAGCCCAACCACAAGATTAATAGGACTGGTGAAAAAGCCTGCAGAGATTCTTTTTGGGAGAGGGGTGGGGGGTGGGAATGTAGCTTGCAGGGGCTATAAGCAGGTAATATTGTTAACTAATAGATTGAAACAATTAAGAGGTTTAAGCTGATAAAAAAAAAACAATCAAGTATAGTTACAACCAACCACGAAAATAAAAAACCAACTGAGGTGAGAGTAGTTGCTCTGCCTGTGGATTAAGTTCTGGTTTTACCAGGATGTTCCCGTAGGTTGCACAGATGTCTTATTACTGATGTTCATCAGAAAGGATGCATCTGAAGGAGAGTCAGAATGTTGAGTCACAAAGGGGATGAGAAGACGATAGATAAACAGGATCATGTCATCTATTTCTTACTTGATGATTATGGGGATCGTAGAACAATTAGTAAAGAGAAGCTTATAATGTTCATGTCTAAGAAGTAAAACAAATCAACTACTTCCAGAGACTGGAAAATGAGAATAATTTGGTGTTCATGACCCTAAAGATATTATAACAAGATTAACAATTTGTCCGGGTTCTTGAGATCCTACAAAGTGAGCACATGGCAGCTTGTCTATTTGCAATATCATGTTTAAGAAAAAACAGAGTTGGTTTATTGATCCTATAGAAAAAGGGTGACAAAACACCTCCACACAGCAATCCAATCGACTTTTCTACAGAAGAAGAAGAACAATCCAATTCACTTTACAATCCATCAACGTACCTGTCAATTCAAGGAAACTACGTGGTCGATTGAATTCCAAGATAGTCACATGCAAATGTCAATTATCAATGGATACAAACAGAGTCACAAGAATAAGGAAGGGGAAAAAGCAAGTCTGCATTATTTACTGGCCTTAATTGGTAGGTACCTTGAAGCAGGAAACAAGAAGTGGTCTATCTAATGCTGAAGCAGAGTAGGAAAAGATTAATCTACAGTAATCTGTATAGTTGCTGGGCTAGCTAGGTACCAATAAAGAAAAAAAAAGAAGAAGAAGAAAATCACATGGAAAATATCTTCAAAGAAATCTGAAGCTACCCAATGAAGAATTCAATTCTTGTTATATTATGTAAGAATCAATATCAGCCAGAAAGCCAATTTTGTCATTTAATCGGCTTGTGATCATTTAATTAGAAATAACATGAATCATCAAATGCTAATATTTTTTTTTTGGGTAATGAGCTGACAGTCAGCAGGATTTTGTCATTAATTTGCTTGTGACCATTTAATTGAAAAAAAAAAAAAAAAAAAAAAAAACGTTTAACATCAACTGCTAATCAAAGTGTAAATCTCTACTGTTTGAGTGCCTTTCCCTTTTCAATGAATAATTTAATTCTACAGGTAACTATAAACCACTGCAGAGACTGTTTCTTATTGATACTCATATTCGAAAGAATAATTGAATGAATGTGGTTTAAACTTCGATAGTCTCCTGATTAAGAGCTATGTATCTCCATCGTTCCTTCTCTACAAAATCTGCATCGAGGAACTGGGCAATGAAAGACCAAAGTCTGTAAATGTCATCGAAATTGGCCAAGAAACCAAGTGTAGCTGTAACTACCATTATCCCCACATCAACTTTCTCTTTTTTCTTGTTGCCTCCCACTCCTGCTGCTTCATGGGTTCTTGTCTCTAAGACTCTGTCCTTCTCTTCCTCATACTTGTCTGCGAACCATATGTTGTGCAAGAATCCATAGCTTAGAGAAATATTGCTTCGGTCGGCTAGCTTCTGTACAAGCACAGGCTCAACCTTTTCTCCTCTCCAATCAAACACATTGAATGCCACTGCAGGCCCTCGGTCGAATTTTATCTTCATCCCATATATCTTGACCAGGGGAAGTCCCTTCTCTGAATGCGGATGTGAGAGCTTCATTAGTGCATTTACTAACCAATTGATCAGGTATCTTGCTCTACAACTGATGAGTATCAGTCCCAAAGAATCTGCCTGATCTAAACTCTTACATTCGACATCTGAGCTCTTCTGATTGATGTCTTTTGTATCAGATTCTATACTCCCCGATTTCACAGAATTATCTAATTCCACAATTTCTGATGAGAAGGGTTCCTTCTGTTTCTCATTAATTACTGTTTCATATGATTCAGAGGTTTCACCATGTTCCACTCTTTCAAATTGCCTCCCCCCCTTTGAGCTCAAAGATCTTTCATTTACCCCGACAGTCATCTGAACAGATATTGGACCAGAGAAAGAGCTTGTGGTGGCTAAATCATCTTCCTGCAACCCAAGGTTAGAAGATTGTTGGGTCTCTGAGTCATTGCCAGAAGAATCATAGGCCAATTGACAGAGCTTCTTTGCAGGAACAAGACTAACAATTCCTATGCTTCTAGCCATAGTGGAAGCCTCCAAGATTGCAGCACTGGATTTCTTGACAAAGAGGCAACTAAATCCTGATGGGTTTTCCCCAAAAACCTTGAAGAAGGAGCAAATGAAGAAATCAGGCCGAAAGATAGAGAGGCCTAAAGTGTCCATGTCCTTGGGTCCTAATGCACAAGCATCAAGACAGACATGCCACCCATTCTCCTGCGCGATGCTCATCCAGAGATATGGATATCTGGTTCCTGTCATCTTAGACTGGAGTGGGAACACAAACAGTCCACTCTTCCTCTTCTTCCTCTTATCCACAAGCATTTTCTTCAGTTTTGCAGAGTGAATCCTCAAACTTGGCCACGAGAACTCAGCCTCCATGACTCTGGCTCCTCGCTTCTCGGAGCTATCAATCATGGCCCCCACGGCCTCACTTTCATAATCATAGACTGTCAGGAGCCTGCGATTAGATTGGAAAGGATACGATTCTGCAAGCAGCTTAAAAGAAGATGTTCTGTTGGCTGTGAAAACCATGCTGTAATCATCTTCAGAGATGTTAAGAAAACCCATGATTCTTTTCCTGATCCTGGATTCCAATTCTGATTCTTCACCCCCGTAGAGTATCTGAGAACTTAAAGTTACTGACTTGTAGGAGATTTCGAAGAATGGGAATTCAGAACTGTGAGCAGGTCTTGGTGGAGGAGGAGGAGGAGAAGAAGAAGAGGCAATTGCACTGGTGGAGGAGTGACGGGTTTGTTGCTGGGAGTAGGAGAAGAGTCCCAGGCCGATGTAATCGAGACATACACGGTTAGAGATGGAGAGATGGTAGTATTCTTGGGATCGAATGCGGTCTGTCTGATCAGTCTGGGAATATTGTGGGTAAGCTTTGGTGAAGTAAGAGAAAGCTTCAAGCAAAGTAGGCAGGGATTCATGGTTGGTGAATTGGGTGTTTGGGAAGAGAGAGGCAACTGTGGCTGCAGCAAAGTTGGAATGAGAGGCAGCAACAGTGCTGGTGGATTTAGAAGTGGGCTTGGAGTGCTCAAGGAAGCCTAAGAAAGGGGCTGTGCAGCAGCCATGGAAGCAGGCTTGTGAGGCTTCTCTGATACAAGGTGAGTACATTTCTCTTCACTCCTCTCTACACCTTCTCTTCTCTTTGATTTTTTTTTTCTTTTTTCTTAATTGTTGCCTTCTTCCAATGCCAATTCATGGTTTCTGTGGTATTTGTTGGTGGAGAAAAAGAGAGATGTCCTTGTGAATTGAGCTGTGAGTGTTGGACAGGTTGGCTGGTGGGTCATTCTGAATTGGTCAACATTATGACTGATCTTGTCTTCACCAACGGGCAATGTTTTAAAGAGAAATTAGATGAACCTTCCTAGGATGATTAAGGATGGTACTCACTGGATCTCCTATTGTAAACTTGGTTCACTAAGTCACTGACCCATCAATCCAAACCGTCCAATTTGTCGAGTGAAAAATCAGACCAACCACGAACATCCAAATCAAGATGCTTTCCTAGAATCGATTATCGACTTCGATGATTAGGATCCGCATCTGTTGGTCTGATTTTCATTCTAGAATCAGTTTCATGTTTTTGTTGCACATCTGGCCTAAGGTGCATCATCCTTGATGGTCCGGAGGAGCATCATCAATTGATCAAGGAGTTCCTTTTTGAAACGTTCTTCCTAAGGAAGCTGCATTGTTGGTTCCGCAAGAGAAAGTGGTATGTTGGTAAGATGCAGCTTTTCTGGGACAATTGTGGAGAAGCAGTAGCAACAAACAGAAATGGACGAGTGGTTGGTCGTTATAGTGGCCGGCACTATCCATGCAGGCCAGAAGTTTCCTTGGAACGCTCTCTATTACATACAAAGACACAGATTTGTAATTCCTCTTTATTCCATTTATCTATGATGGGATTGAAGAAACCACACCCCCCCCTCTTTTTTTTTTTTTTTTTTTTTTCTCTCTCTCTCTCTCTCTCTCTAAAGACTTCAAGCCCTGAAGTCTTTCTTTTTATTAAGGGAAAGGATCGGCTGCACCCAAAACAGTAAGTTTTTCTGTGTTCCCCGCACAACAGGTTGACACGTGATGCTTTTTTGAATTTGGTGCCCCTGGGTAAATGTTCATTTGAACTCTTCTTTTTTGGTTTTAAGTTTTAACCATGTAAACTCCATTTTTCTGGGTACCTATTTTTTTTTCATTTGAAAACCTTTTTTCTTTTACCGTTTTAATGGTTTAATCATATGCATGTAGATACAAGGGAACAGACAAATTGGATATAGCAGATCATTTCCCTTTTATTAAAGCAAGAAAGAGCATAGTTGTATGAGAAACATTATCAGTTCTCTCATATCTTATCACCGCCCACCTTTTGGATATTTTATTGATTTATTTATCTTGTTTTTTGTGATTGAGAAACGTGGGGAATGGATGAGAAGTGTAAACGGTTGGTGGGAGGCTACAAACCTATGGTGCCACTTGTCTTTGCAGGAATGGTTGTAGAGATCATCTTCAAGCAGGCTTGGATTATGTGAAAACGAATCTCGTGAGAATCGTGAAAGCAGCACCAGAGGGGCTGACGCATCAGTACCAAAAAGTGATTTGCACTTTTTGGGAGGCACTTATCACTTTCTTAGTGCTGATGTGTCGCACTCTGATGCCGTTTTCACAGTTCTCACAAGATTCGTTCTCACCTAATTTTAAGTGTTCTTGAGAACATGCAATAATATAACTCATGTTTTAACTGTTAATTCTTGTATCATGGACTCTATTGTTTGGAGTTACTCCTCTGTTTCTTTATGGAAGGTGCATATTAAAAAAAAACTGTTATAAAAAAGAAGAGAAAATGGAAACATAAATGGGAACCAAACAGACTAAAGCCGGTTCTGGCGTTGTCCTAATATCGGACACTGGACCTCTGATATTATTTATAGCACAGAGGATTGTGTCTGCCTCTCTTATGAATCACCACCCTCTCCGGGCATGTTTGGAATCAACTGCTCCTCTCTGTACCCTGTCAGAGGGAGGGCACATCAGCTGACAAGTGAAATGCACCCTTCCTAAAAAGTGAAAATCACTTGCCGGTGCTGGTGTGCCTTTCCCCTGATAGGGTGCAGAGAGGAGCAGATGATAAGAGGAGTGGATACAATCCACTCTCCGGCAGCACTGAAAAGTGATTGTGCATCCCTAAAAAGCGTAAATCAATTTTTGCCGCTGATGTATCTGTCTCCTTGACATCAGCTGAGGTTAGCATATCTAAGGAAAGCAGACACTACACTATATATATATATATATACACACACACACACACACCCGAGGTATCCTGGTCTCTTAGAGCACCTGATTAAGTCCTTGGGTCATGTGACCATGGATACGAGATAATAATTGTAAAATCAAAAATTTACTTAGTATAAAAAGTATTGATCTTGTTGGCTCCCATACGTTATTATGATATATGATCATGTTATACATACATATAGTTTCTAATTGACGAGTGTGTGTGTGTGTGTGTGTGTGTATGTGACAAAACACTTTGACTGTGTCTATGTTTTAAGTTAAACTTCAATATTGGGAATTGGTACTTTTTTATCCTCTCAAGAATGTCAAACTTTTTACTATTTGTTACAACACAATATCAGGAGTAAAAACCACACTGATATTCCATTCTAACACCCAACAAAATGGTCCAAAAGCATAAAAAAGTTAAATGCCATGTCAACGGATATATTTTTTTTCTACCGTATAGCAGATGGTATTTGAAAAGTGAAGTAAGTCAAAGTTCGCTTCACATCCATTTTCTTTCCTTTTTTGGACCTTCTCCATGAAAAGCCTTATTGTTTCAAATTTTTTTATAGGTTTATTTCACCACTATTAGTTTTCCATTGTCCTCTTCAATGTGTTTTTATGGTAGGTGAACACTAATGGTCAATTTATTAGTAGGTGAAGACAAGTATTAGACCTAAGTCCATACAAACGCCCACAAACATTGACTAAAAGACTTTTTTTTTTTTTTTTCAATTTCTCATTTCTCTGGTTGTTTTCGGGAAAATAACATAAGATCATAAATGAATAGAATTTGTGCTAAAAGAAAATAGTGGTAATCATTGAATGAAGAATCTATTAAGATTCAAACAGTGATTGATTTATCAATTATATGGGTGTATAGCTAAAGTTCAACTTGCATGCATGTGGATATCTATAGCACATCTCTTAATATTGATTGATTCTCCCACCAATATTGATACTTTTAACTTTGACTTTAGACTTGGTCTATATTCACTTTTTGCACTACTGCAACACAATTGCAACAAACTTGTTACAAGTCTGATCAAAAGTAGGGTCCTTTGCAACGTAGTGGTATTCTCATAATTACATGAGGGTGAATTATGAACGAAGAGTAGTGCGAATCAATAGGACCACATGACTCCCACAAGTATTCACCATTATATTCTTTAATCTTGGAAAGTACTTGAATTCCTAATAGGGCTCACCATGATTCTCACAAATCATCACACAAAGGGGTGTTTTTGTAAATATACATATAGTGGTCAGAAAGTCAAAACTCCAAGGACAGGTGTGACCACCACATCACCATCCAGAAAGCAACATTTTTATTTTATTTTATGAATAACTGAATTTTATTGAGAAAAGAGAGCATCTGGAAGGCAACATGATTAACATAACTTATCTACTTGTATTTACTATAACATCCTCCTTTTCACCTTTGTGTATCTACCGCGACGCCTTTTGTTAGGTATTGTCATGCATTGATTAGTAATGGCGTGATATCTCTCCAATCAGACTGCAGATGATTCGAACTCAACTTGATAACTCTAAACTTAATGTACATTTACAATCATTGATCTTCTCAAATTCAAATGTATACTAATCAAATCGGATGTTTGGAATTGCTTTTTGAGGGTGAAATAGGTTGGCCGGTTGGTGACATAGGGACTAGAGTACTGGACTCTGTGCTATGGAATCAATCATGAAATCTCCAATGTGGATGGTTGAACCAGTTGATCATCATAGATTAATTTATAAGAAAATTATAATACATGTTTGATGCCATCGGTGTTGAAAAAAAAGCACAAAATTAAAAAAAAAAAAAATGTAATCACACACATAAAACAACAATTTACATGGTTTGACAATATTGCCTATGTCCTTGAACTCACATTGATTTCACTGTATCCAAAAGAAAGATGAGCAATGGTTCTATAGAAGTCACCTGTTTTTCTCTTCAAATAACTCAAATTTGAAACTAGGATTTTTAATGTTTTATACAAACGACTGTGACCTGTGTGTAGAGGGGCACATGAATGTCAAGGCTGCACTTGTTAATTCTATATATAGACTGTTAGATGCGGTATTGTTATTTCAGTATTCTAAACACATGAGTATTCTACTATAAATTATTGTAGAGAATTACTTCAATAAAATAATTGAATACATGTGTATTCTACTACAAACTACTGTAGAAAATCAATTCAATAAAATAAATTGAAACACTTATTTGATTAGGATTATGTAACTTCACTTGATTCGGATGATATATCTTCACTTGATTCGGATGATGTAGATCAAGGCTAGTGTTAGACACTATGTCCTTAAGACAGATTCGTCCTCGCA